>LZPO01017365.1:71643-91666 GCA_001675575.1 Neotoma lepida | reverse complement strand
ATTAATTTATAAGTGGCTGTGGGACCGCTGGGTGGGCTGGACTGCGTGGGGCCTGGCGGGACCCAGACAGAACATTCACCTACAGTAGTCCACAGTAGGTTTCATACACANTTCTCCTGTCTTCCTTCACTACTCAGATAGATACTAGGTAAGCACCTAAGTTCACATACCACATTCTGCGATAGAGGATAAATTAGAGAGATGACATTCTTTGTTCTNTTGGGTAGAGAGACAATAACCAAGCCAACTTCTCTTGAGAAGCCTGCTACCCATGTCTTGGATGTATACTGTCCCTTTCCTAAGCACTGCCNCCCCCCAAGACAGGGTTTCTTTGCGTAGCCTTGACTATTCTGGAACTAGCTCTGTAGACCAGGCTGGCCTCAAACTCAGAGATCCACCTGCCTCTGCCTCTTGAGAGCTGAGATTAAAGGCGGGCACCACCTACTACCCAGCTCAGCACCACTCTTTTAGTATCTTTGTTTAAAGCTGTATCGAAGCTGTTTATTAGGCTGGGGTGTATCTCTATTGGTAGAGTATTTGCCTAACATGCACAGAGCTCCGGGTTCAATCCCCAAGGCCACATTAAACCAAGTATATAGCTGTAATCCCAGCACTGGGGGAATCGAGGCAGGGCTACATGTGACCTGTCACAAAATGAAGCAAAGCAAAAACCCTGTTTCTGAATAATGATAACTTTATTTCATCAAGAAACTAACTAAATAAAAAGAAAGTAAAGGGATAAATATATGACCACATTCAGCTGGTACATTTCCAGGGGAAAACCTAGCTTGAGGGTGGGGTGTGGAATGCTCTCAGCCTCCCTAAGGGGGCCACACATATGTAGACTTTTGAGTGAAAAACTAAAGGAAAAGACTCTAGGCAGAGGAAACAGCANTAGCAGCAGTGAATGTGTCTGAAACAGCAAGGGTGGCTGAGGGGTGAGAGGGGGGCAGAACCCACTCTGTTGAAATTTATTCCTGGGTATGTCCTCTGGGAAAGGTCATCGATTACATCTCGAAGCAAAGAACAATTCAAGGTACTAAGAAAATAAGACTGCCTCTATTGAGGAGGGAAATACATATGCATGTCCACATATTCACCCCTACCCACCACCCACCCCCAGTAGCCAGAATGAACCACTGGGCTAGTCTTCAACATGAAATCTCTCTTGCCTCTTTCCTACATGGCTGACATCATTTCTGATCCTCCCCACCCCCAAACAAATGGCTCTTTCTCTGGCCCCAAATAATTAGCTTCCCCAGACACAATGGGAAGGCCTCAGCCCAAGCTTCTAGGGAGGACATATGAAGGATAAGGGAATATTAGTGTTTCACTTGGGCTGTGGGACAAATGTTCCGGAAATGAAAGGGTTTTGAGAAATGTTTTTAATTATGCATATCCTGCAGTATCTGCATAATGGGTTCAATTCAGTCCCGGTTCCAGCAGAATTGTCATGTCCGTGGAGGAAGGTCAGCACACAGGATAATGAGGGAACAGGAAGTCTCTGCTGATAACAGTGCCTTCATATCCTTTTTCTAAAATTTTGAGGATGAACATTGTTCTCNTAGTCAGTCTGTCAGCATTTTTAAACACAGTCAGCATGTGCATGCACTTTGCACATGGGTGAAGTTGATTTTGGTCCGGAGAGAATCTTTATGAAGATTGTAGGGGATAGGTGAGCTGACTGCTACACTCTGGNCNTGGAATTGTGAAGCCAAATGAAGCCTTATATAAGCCAGTCAGACTTTTGCAGCTACAAAAAGTTGGAAACATTAGAGCTAATGGGCTCAATATGAACAAAACAACAGCTGGGTCTTTCTTTCCTTTCAAAACTCTCTCTTTAAAGAAACAATAGGAAGACTCAATTTTAGTTTGACTGAATTTTCTAGAAGTTTCTTTGCTTATTTGTTGTACCCCTTGGTTCTAACTCATAACAGCAGAATATCTGAGCAGCACGCGAAGGGCTCAGCAAACACGTTTTCACTTAAACTCTTTTTAAATTTTATTTTATTTTACTTTATGTGTATATGCCTGTATGTATATATGTACTTCACAAGTGTGCCTAGTGCCCACGTCAGAAGAGGGCATTAGACACCCTGGAACTAGANCGATAGATGATTGTAAGCCGCCATATGGTTGCTGGGAATTGAACCCGGGTCCTCTGGAAGAGAAGCCAGTGTTCTTAACCGCTGAGCCCCATATAATGCTGTAGCGCAGCACATATACAAACTAAGATGTGAATAGTGTTCTGTGACAATGGAGTCTGAAGTATTTGGCACCTAAAGTTCCAACACCAAACAGTTACTAAAATGGCCCAACTCAAAATAGTCTCATTAAATCAGAGATGTATCTTATATCTGTCCTCTATCACATTTCAGGGGTTTTCACGGGGTAAAGTCGAGAGGAATCATCTTATTGGTCCTCTCCCTTCTAGTATCCTCAGATCTCACATCCAAAGAATTGAATGCTAGCTCGCTTTCTTTCATCTATGCATGGTAATAAAAGGGCTTTTTTCATTTGTATTTGTTTATTGCAGTGTTGGGGATGGAGCCTAGGGCCATGCACATGCTAGGCAAGCTCCATCATGTTTTTCTAGAGGAAATAATGTGTCTTTTTTTCCTAGACCAGCCATAATGGGATTTTATTCACTTCAACTCCTGCCCTAGTTAAAACTCCGAGAGAAGGTTGTGCCGTTGATGGGTTTAAGCACTTCTGGAACTGTTCCCTATCAGGTGCTGCTCCTAGCTCTCCAGTCACCCCTGGGATGCTTCAGTGCACAATAAAATAAGTGACCAGGTCATCAAGGTGAGCTAACAATCCCCTGGCTCCTCTAAACTCCCCAGGGCAAGGCTCTGGCCATTTCAATGTCATAAAAATAAAAGATCTACCATTAAGGGCAGTCTCTTTNTCCCTAACTCCACTGTGCTTACAACCTCCTTGCATTTTAATTAGAGCAATCAGTTCATTCATTCCCTTTCCNGGCTGGAGTCCAATGACTCTTGGCTTCACTCTTAGGTGGAGATCTTTTTTTGTTTTTGCCTCTCCTCTGCCAGAAAGACTTCAAAGAATGGAGGAAAGGAAAGGAGTCTC
This sequence comes from Neotoma lepida, assembly GCA_001675575.1. Classification (NCBI taxonomy): domain Eukaryota; kingdom Metazoa; phylum Chordata; class Mammalia; order Rodentia; family Cricetidae; genus Neotoma; species Neotoma lepida. The sequence continues at coordinate 88,576 of LZPO01017365.1, read as the reverse complement.
CCAGATAGCATTTCTCCTCNGTGTGTCTGCTCCCCTTGCTTTCCCAGCTCCTCTTGGCAAGCCAGAACTTTCAGATATTGAGCAGCTGGCTAGAATAGGCTTCCCTTGTCTTGTAGAAACAACTGCTAGGGATGATTCTATGAGGGCATCTTCTTTCCCTCATCCTCCCATCTAATTCTCCTAGGCCAAGACCACATAACTCAGGGACCACAGGGAAGTGCTGTGGCACAGGTACTAAGATAAACATTTTTCTCTTAGCTCAAAGACATGTTATTCTACAGTCATAGGGATTTAATACCATCCAAGAAGACATGGAGAATGAATTAACTACACATTACGGACTTGACTTAGAAAGAAGGTTAAAACAAACCAATCAAAATTACTTTTCCAGGTCCTTCTCTACGGCTGAACNTCACCACCTGCATGATGAGCTAGACCTACATATTCCACATTTCACCAGAAACCCCAATCTATCTCCATGTTTAATACACATATCAAACATTGCTTTTGTCCTAATTCCTGTATGTGTTTTGCCTGCATGTATATCTGTACATCACTTGCATGCAGTGTCCATGGAGGCCAGAAGAGGCCATTGGATTCCCCTGGAACTGGAGTTACACACAGCTGTGAGCCACCCCAGTGAGTGCTGGGAATTGAACCTGAGTCTTCTGGAAGAGTAGCCAGTGCTTTTAATCACTGAGCCATCTCGATAGCTCCTCCATTTCATTTATATATTACNTAGTCTGCACAGTTTGCTTGGGGGACAGTGAGATGGCTCAATAGATAAAAGCAGTTGCCATGCAAGCCTCATAACCAGAGTTCAACACCCATCGTCCACAGTAGAAGAACAATGAACTCTACTCCTGAAAGATGTTCCTTAACCTTTACACATGGGCTGTGGTACTTGGATACCCACACACCTGTCTCTCTCTCATACACACACACATACACACACACACACACACACACCTACTACTACTACTACTAATACTACTGTTGTTACTACCACTAATAATGATGATGATGATGAAGATGACAAAATCTTTAAAAAGTTTTCTTGGAATCTACAGTTCAATTAAAACATTCAGAATCTGTATAAAAAGACTTTAGAAAAATATTTTTGAAGTAGATAAGTGAGAAATAGATGAAGAAAACATTTTTATGTTGTCAGATGATCCTGCAAAGCCTAAGATAGCTACTGATTTTCTNTAAGCTGACAACCTACCTGTGAACTCCCTAAGTAGTCACCACTGGTCCAGGGCAAACGGAGTAAGAACTTCAAAGANGCCCCGGAAGTAACTGATAACTGACAAGGGAGAGTGCTTTGAATTTTGGTTTAATCCTTCGCAAGAGATAATAGCTGGGCCTGGCTATAAATGAAGCTCTTGAACAACAACAACAACAACAAAACAAAAACAAAAACAAACTTCCCCCAACATCCACTTTTTCCTTTACTTCCTCAGAGACAAGTCCAAGTTCTCAGCTACCATGAAATGTAAAACATGAACAGTGATAACAACAAAAAGACACAAAATAGTTGAAAGACATGCATGGAAACACACGTGGTTTGTTGATTATCAACAGGAAATGGACAGGAGAAATCACAGGGGTACAAGCTGGCACTGGGCTCCTACTAGAAGACTCAGGAAGAAGCTGACTGTGTTTCTGTTCAGTTCTGAGTGCTCCACTCTGTCCTGGGATGGCCACACTTAGCAGAACTGCAACAGGAAGTGCTTAAGTGGATAAGTGATGGAGGGTTGGAAAAGCACACACCACCTTGACAAGTGGCTTGTGCTATTACTGATCTCCCTGGCCCATTCGGACTCATTCTCAGTCTTATGCAAATGCTGTGCTTTAGGAATGTGAAGCTTAGTGGATTAGCTTCCTGTGGTTGCTGTAACAGATTACCACAAAATTGGTAGCTCAAATAATGGTAATTTATTTTCACATGGTTATAGAGGCCAGAGGTCAGAAATCAGAAAGCCTATGTTTTGGTGACCATGTTGGCAGAGCCACTCAATATCCTTCCAAAGGTTTGAGGGAAGACTGTCTTCCTTGTCCCCTCTGGCTTCCAGTAGATACCATCTTTAAGGCCAACATGTTCAAGTCCTCTGCTCCATCTTCTCCACTCTGTCTTCTCATGTGGGCAGTCTTCCTCTCATAAGGATGTATGTGAATGTATTAGGGCCCTTGATATCCTCCTCTTGAAATCTTTAACTGAGTTATATCTGCAAGGGTCTCTTCTCCAATAAGATAACATTTACAGGATCAAGGTAGTGGAACCTGCTGCCTTTGGGTGCCATTATNCAGCCTACTAGATCATAAAATTCAGTATTATCAAAAGAATAGAGCAGGCTGCAATGAGTGCAAGCAGTGTCAAGTGCCTCTGGCCTGATGTACAAATATGGGCTGTTTCTCTGTGACACCTACAGGTACATGCATAGTACTGTTCACATGACACATGATCCACACATTTTCCATTGAAGTTAAAATCTGAGCTATCCACCAACATCCAGAGTGAANAGTTGTCTAACCTGTGCAATGTCTATGTTGGCCACACTGAGTGGACTGATGGCCAGTTTCTCTTACTTTTCATTTGTCTTGAACTCTACCAGCTATCCTTCTTGTTGTTAAATATAATCCAAGGGAGGAAACCTAAGGGGAGTAGGCCCATGAGGAAAAGGATGGTTTAGATGATAAAAATGTATCCTGTAGCCTTTTATTTGGTGTGTTCTCTCATGGGTTGAGGGCACACCACAAGGTTTAGAATCTGGCTCTTGGATTTCTTAACCCTCATGCTTTGTACAGAGTCTTAGGGGACCAGATAGCCCTAAGTTCAGTGTAGCTTCTTTCTAGGCTCCTCTTGAGGCAGAGTGTCATCTCCACAGGGCTAGTGAAATTTTCAGACATGGAAATGGATGGGATTATTGATATGTGAGCAATTTTCAAGACAAAATTAGACTTCTATACTTGCAACTTTCTGCTTTGTCTTCTAGTGACACCAACACATTTTCAGTTCAGTGAAAGGCCAGGGTTAGGGTAAAGCAGGTGATATAATTGTCTTGGGTGCACAATTTCAGATGTACCAAAAAATCTCAGCTGTCAAAATAATATTTTGTAACATGTTATAAATGTGATACCTTAAAAATATCAAACCAAAAGAGCAAACTAGGGCCCAGAGATTAGCCTTCTGCTGCTGTCAATAAAGCTCTATTGTCAGAACTGATGTGAGCGGCAGTCTTACATGTCTTAGCTGGACTTTGTCTTTAAAGTGTGATATTTTGTTGACCAAAGATATTTTTGCATTATTAATTTTTTTAGAGGTGGTGTCTCAAATAGCCCAGAATGGCCTTGAGCTTGCTACAAAGCTGATGCTGACCTTGAATCTCTGATCCTGCCTTCCAACTGCTGGGATTAGAGGTATGAATTGGCACACCCAGTTTTATACAGTGCTGGTGACCAAACCCAGGGTATCTAGACACTCATTCTAACAATAGAGCTATTGTTAGAATCAAGTCTTAACACTATATCAAAATCACTGTCAATAACAACACAGGATCCTTAGTTGGATGGAAACAACATAATTAAGACTAACTCCAAAATCAGCTTTGTAAAAGTAATTGGTGAAGAGTTGAGGCAAGTTGCCCCATCTGTCATGCAAATGGTTTTNAGCAATTAGAGGCTAAAGGTAAGGTCTGAACAAGATGCGAAAGAATCTAGATACTTTGAATATTATCAGTGACCTGAAGGCACAGACAGTCAGGACAGGGTTCTTTCTACATGCCCGTCACCTCCCAACCCTCACCTCCCACCCCTTCCTTCCCTTGCCTCTGGTGTATTAGAGGAGAAGGGGGCCCTAGAGCACTGACAGCAGGAGGAAGAGGGAGGCAAACACCTCAGCACAACACTGGCTGCTCCAAGGCCTTGAGGCCAGCACGCAGGTGTTAAAGCTCTTTTCTGTCNCTTCTTAGCTTATAACCTTGAGCAAATTCTCAAACCACTACCTGCCTCAGTGTCCTCACAGAAGAATAGACTTAATACTAATACCCCCCTTATCCAACTGATGTAAAGAATACATAAGACAGTGAAAGCGCTGAGAGTCAGCATTCGAAAATAAAGAATAGCCAGGCTTGTGTTGCATATCTATAATCTCATTAGTTTGGAGGTGGAGGCAGGAGAATCAGAAGTTTAAGGTTAGCCAGCCTGTGCTACATAGAAAGTTAAAGGCTAGCCAGGGCTATATGAAATCCTTTCTACAAAATAAATCGTAATAACAATAACCACACTTTTGTACTGATTCTTGCGATCGGCTTTTCAATTCTTGTTGCCATAATATGATACCATGGGTTGAGTAATTTATAAACAATATAAATTTAATCATCACANGTCAGGAGGCTGGGAAGGCCAGGATGAAGACACCAGATTAGGACCTGGTGAGGGTCCGTTCTTTCCAGACAGCAGCCGGTGTTCTCACATGGCAGAAAGACAAACACTGTCATAGGAGGCAAACACTGTCATAGGAGGAGGGGCATGCTCCCTTGAGTCTCTTTTCTAATAGCACTGATCCCCTTCACAAAGGCTCCACCCTCAAGGTGACCTAGTCACGTCCCAGAGGACCCCACAATACCAACGCATTGGTGATTAGATTTCAACATGAATCCTGGAGAGACAAAACATTCAAACCACAGCACCTGTGTTCCACAATTCTCCTGTATGTAGAGCTGAAGAGCCCAGTGTTGGATGTTCAGTAAGAGTCACTCCCTCACTCCCCAGCCAGACTGAACCAGTCTGGATCTGTCACATCATGACTCAATCACCAACCAATGACTGAAAGCCTGATGATTGAAAATGAAAAATTACACCCAAATGTTTGAGATATTCTGTCAAAATGAAAACAGCTGTTCTATGGCAGGATCATATTTTATATTTCTCTTCAAAATTCAACTTAATTTCATTTTATATGTATAGCTGTTTTGCTTGCATTTATGTCTGGGTACCACATACATACAGTGCCCAGGGAGGTCAGAAAAGGACATTAGATCCCCTGGAACTGANGTTACAGNTGTGAGCCGCTAAGAGAGGTGCTGNGATTTAAACCCAGGTCCTCTGAACGAGCAGCAAAAGCTCTTAAACCCTCAGCTGTCTCTCCAGACCCTGTTATATTTTCTTGCAATTATTTTTAATGGTATGGAAGCATGTTAGGAAAAAGGAACCTCTTTTTAAAGATGGGCCTTCATTAGTTAGTTTTCTGTTGCTGTAATAAAAAATAACAACAACAAAAACTATGATCAAGGGCAACTTAGGAAGAGTTTATTTTGGCTTACAGCTCCAGAGGGTTAAGATCCATAACGGTGGTGATGGCATGCTAGCAGAGCTGGAGCCAGAGCTAGAAGCCAAGAGATCCCACTTCCATACACTTGAAGGAAGTAGAGAGAACAAACTGGAAGTTGAGTGAGGCAGTGCACTCTCAAAGCCTGTCCCCACTGATGTACTTCCTCCAGTAAGGCTCTACCCCCTAAAGGTTCCTCCCCAAACTGGGACCAAGTATTCAAATACCTGAGCCTATTGGGGACAGCTTTAATTCAAACCACCACAGTTCTTCCCATGCTGCCTAAACTGGTCTCAAACTCCTGGGTTCAAGGGATTTCCAGCCTCAAGCTAGAGTACAAATATGCTCAGATCACAGCATCCTTTGGATTTTTNCCCCCCAGTATTGGGGATTGCATACTGAGCTCTAGGTATGCTAGGTAATGCTCTACCGCTGAGATACACCCAGCCTTTTAAATCTTTTTTTATTGACAGGGCCCTGCTAAATTTCCCCTAGTTTTAAAATTAGGCCTGACTTCAGATCATATTTTTAAAAGTAAAACTAGCAAAATATTTAACACATCAACAGAAACACATACCAATTCTACTTTTTACTAATATGACTCTGTAGTAGACAGAATGATATCCTCCACCCTCTGTATATAAGATGTCCTTCTAACCCCGAGGACCTGTGAATTTATTACCTTACACAGCAGATATGATTATGCTGAGAACATGAGCATGGTGGTTTGAATAAGAATGGCCCCTATAAGCTCATAGATTTGGATGCTTGGTCATNAGGGATACTTGACAGGGATTAGGAGTTGTGGCCTTAGAGTAAGTGTGGCCTTATTGGAGGAAGTGTGTCAGTGGGAATGCTCAGGCCAGGCCCAGTGTTACTCTCTTCCTGTTGCCTGCCAATCCAGATGTAGAACTCTCAGCTACCTCTCCAGCACCAGGTCTGCCTGTGTGCCACCATGCTTCCCACCATGACAACCTGTAAGCCGGCCCCAATTAAATGTTTTCTTTTATAAGAGTTTCCATGGTCATGGTGTTTCTTCACAGCAACAGAACATTGACTGAGACACTGAGATAGGGAAATTATTCATATAAGCCCAACATAACCAAAAGAGTCATTAAAAATGGAAGAGGGAGACATTAGAAAGATGTCACATCAGAATGTACTATATAGCTATATGCTATAGCTCTGGCTTTGGAGACAGAGGAAGGGGGTCCCAAGTGAAAGAACTTGGGTGGCCTATGGAATCTACGAAGGACCAGGAAACAGATTCTTGCCTACAATCTACAAGAAGGAACACCAGGTTGGACTACAGAAAGGCAGAATCACAGATGATCAACTCAAGTTATTTAAGTCACCCAAGTCTGTGGTAATTTATTACAGCTGCAAGTTAAGGACTAATACAATCCCTGGATTATCCAACCAGCCTTGGAGCACATAGCACAGTAAATGGTTAGGTCACCAGGTGGGCATGGGGAGTCATGGTGGGCAGTGGGGTGTGGGTTCGGGGATGGATAGGGATGAGGACAATTCCCTGTGTTCTCTGAGGTTCACNGTGCAGCTTCTGACCATTTGCACGAAACAAAATAGGAGCTCTACCACTTAAGACCATCTCCTTCCCTGAGGATTCTGATGCCAGAGGTCTCCGAGATACAACTGTCCCTGTTTAGAGATGGTGAGTGCTTCATTCACAAGTGAGAAACATTCATTTCTATAGGTCTGGAGCTTACAATATAGGAGCTGAGTAAAGGTAATTCCAATTCCTGATAGATAAAAATATAGGTATTTGTGCAGACAAATCAGTAGCCAGGGACAGGAGTTAAAAATTTAAAAATGGCTGGGCAGTGGTGGTGCACACCTTTAATCCCAGCACTCAGGAGGCAGAGGCAGGTGGATCTCAGTGAGTTTGAGATCAGCCTAGTCGACACAGTGAGTTCCAGGACAGCCAGAGTTACACAGAGAAACCCTGTCTTGAAAACAAAACAAAACAAAAAAAGAAAGTAACCCAGAATACATATGCACTTTTGTGTGCATATTTCAACCAAAACCTTGTCAAAAATTAAAAAGAGATGGGATCTTTGCTCTCTCTTGTGTGTTTCCAGGATCTATAGCTCAAAAATCTGGAACCCTCGAAGTCTTACAGACCTCTTGTGGAAAAGCCCTTCAAGAGCCTGTACCAAACCAGAATCTTCCTTAACTCCCTACCCAGCTCACCAGTTTCCTTGTGAGGTGGTGAAGTGTTGCTCCAGGGCGTGTCATCTTCAAACTGGACCCAGTTGCTGATGGCCGAGGCCAAGTCAGGTGTGGGCTGCACTGGGCTCCCGGGAGGGGTGGTTGATTCAGAGATGAGGCCCGTCTTTTCAGAGGAGTCATCCTGCTCGGAGTGGGAAAGGTCCTGGCAGCCTCCATCCACGGCAGGATTCTCCCCAGAGGAGCTCTCAGACGGTTCTGAGGAAGATGATAGTCCTGGGAAGTGTTCTTCAGCGGCTCCTACAGAGGGTACCAAACACTACCATCATGCAAGGAAGGATGCTTATCAGAAGTTTCTCACCAAGGGCAAGGGATGACACAACACTCACTGGAAGATGAAATGGCCAGGCCAATCCATCTCCGTGTTAAAGGGCTGTGTCCCTAATCACTTTTAAAGCCTGTAATCTCATTTGTTCCCAGTCACTATCCCAGACAACTGAGAAAAAAAGTCTGCATTATTGTATTTATTTATGTGTGTATGAGTGTATATGATGTGTATATATGTGTGTGTGTGTGTAGCCCAGAGGTTGTCAGGCACCTTTCTTGATTGTTCTCCACTTTTTGGGGTGATGTATTTGATGTATACATGTGATGGGGTACACTAGCCAGTACACAATGTGTGCACCTGTGGAGGCTGGAGGTAAATACCAGGATGTTTTTCTCAATTGCTCTCCACCTTCTTCTGAGACAGGGCCTTNCACTGACCCTGGAGCTCATCTATCTATTTGGCTAGACNGGCTGGTGCGTGAACCCCGAGATCTACCTCTNTCCACCTCCCCACCCCCAATGCTGGGGCTGCACTCATGCTCTGCTGCCTGTTTCACATGGGTACTGGAGACTGAATTCAGGTCCCAGCNCTGGCACAGCTGACATTTTATCTGCTAAGCCATCTCTCCAGCCCTTGTTTATTATTTTTAATTTCAGTATCTACGCCCAGCTCGAGAGCCACAAATTCAAATGGCAATAGAGGTCAAGCGAGCAATATTCATGAGTTGAGTGGGGACAAATGAGAAGCAGCAGGGGATGGTGGGGCCTACAGCCAAATAGTAGAGCTTCCTTCTGCACTAAAGAAATTCAAATTNAAATTTCAAACTCAGTTCTGGCCTAATGGCTCTGTAGGCAACTGTGACACCGGGACTCTTCCTTTTCTTTATTGTCCTATTGGCCCTGAAACACTTGATGCCCTTCAAAACTTGTTTCTTAAAATTTTTATTAAATTTTTTTCCACAGACTATATTTTGATGATATTTGTTCCTGTTCCCAAACCCTTCCTGGATCCTCCCAAGGTCCTACCCACTCAAGTTCATGGTCTTCCTCTTTCTCCCTCAAAGCAAAACAAAACAGAAACAGGAAAAAACAAAACAAAAAGATGAAAATGAAAACAGGCAAACTAAAAAAAAAAAAGGAAATCATTAAGACAAAACAAACAAACAAAAACATAACAAAANGCCCCCCCCCACACACACACACATCCACACACACACCCAGAGTCTGTTTTGTAATAAGCCAACTACATCTGGGCACAGAGTGTGATTGATGTACCTAGTGATCCATTGGGATCACTCCATTGGGAAAACTCATTTTTCCTTTCCCAGCAGGTAGCAGTCGCAAATGGCTTCTTGGCCATTTGCCAAGAGAAGGAAAACTTGTTTTTTTATAATAAAGCATACACACTGACTATGGTGGTTGAATACACAAATCTATATATGTGCTCAAATTCATCAACTACATAGCAAACAATGTCCATTTTACTATCTGAGACTCTTTAAACAGCTTGTGAAGCTTGGCAACAGGAGCGCTTCCTACTGTTCTATCTCACTGACCCATTTATGAAACATTCTAAAAATCAAAGAAATAACATGAAAATCCTTTCTCCTATCATAAGAAAATCATAATGACTTGTACGCAATCAAAGCCTTCAGCACTATCTAACTAAAATAAGAGGTGAGACACGTGTAAGCTTAAGTTTTCTACTTTCCACATTTAAAAGGTAAAAAGAGCCGGGCGGTGTTGGTGCACACCTTTAATCCCAGCACTTGGGAGGTAGAGGCAGGCAGATCTCTGTGAATTTGAGGCCAGCCTGGTCTACAGAGTGAGTTCTAGGACAGCCAGGGCTGTTATACAGAGAAACTCTGTCTCAATAAAGCAAAACAAACAAACAAAAACTGTTAATGATATACAATTGTGTGTGTGTGTCAGTGTTTGAGCGTGTGTGTTTGTGATGAATGCACATGTGTGGGAACAGGTGCACACGTGTGCGTGTGCATGTGTGGAGGTCAGAAGAGATCACTTAGTATCTTTTTCTATNACACTTTGCCTCACTCCCTTGAGACAGGTCTCTCACTGGATCTGGAATTAGGCTGGTGGCCATCCAGTCCCAGCAATCCTATCTAATGCCCTCCACAGGACTGAGGTTAGAGGGTGCATGCAGCTGTGCTGGGCTTGGTGCATGCTTCCTGGCCATTGGAAATTAGGTCCCCATGCTCGCACAGCAAGTGCTTTTACTGAGTAAGTCATTTTCCCAGCCCCCANGATATGTGATTTTCACTAAGTCTCTGAAGTTCAGAGAATGCACATTTCTCTCTCTCTGTACATGACACTTTCAGCACACTTCAATTCCAATTTGCAGCTTTTTAAGGCTTCACTGTCCACATGGATAGCACATGGACGGGGTTGTATACCTATTNACTGCCACTTTCCATCTGTGCAGGTCAAGGTGGGATGAGGTCAGCAGGTGTAGGTGACGTAAAACAGAACCAACTGGCTTGGTGCTGCAAATAACCTTGACCTTCATCCCTGAGCACTAATATAAAGGACAATATGGCCACTTCTACTGTGATNCAGAATGACAATGCTGAGCTCTTTTTGTAGACCAGACACTTCACTAGGCATCTTACATCTGCTGACTAAATGCTCACAGAAGCTCCTNAGGCAGGGCCCTGTGATCATTCCTCTTCTATACAGACAATGCAGNGATGCAAGCAGAGGGTAAACAAATCATTCTGGAGGCTAGGCATGGCGGACTTGACTGTAATTGCAGCACTCAGGAGAGAGAGGTAGGAGGACTACTGTGGATTCATGGCTGCCCTAGTCTACATAATGAGTTCCAGGACAGCCAAGATTACAGTGTAAAAACCTGTCTTAAAAATAAAACACAAAACCAGCCCAGTGTGGTAGCGCATGCTGTTAGTCCCAGCACCTGGGGGGAGGGGCAGAGGTGGGTGGATCTCTGAGTTTGGGGTCAGCCTGGTCTACATATTGAGTTCCAGTCCAGGACAGCCAGGGCTACACAGAGAAACACTGTCTGGAAAATAAGAAACAAAACAACAACAAAAAACAAACCACAAAACCAAAAAGTTTCAGAAAGATGTGGGTAAGAGTGCTTGCTTTGCAAGCATGAGGATCTGAGTTCAAGTCCTCAGTACCCACATACATATAAACCAGGCCTGGCAGTACATGCCTATGACTCCAGTGTTGGGTAGAGACAGGCAGATCCTGGTTAGCCAGCCTAGTAAANCGTGGGCTTCTGTTTTGTTGGTAGATCCTGTCTCAAGACAATGAGGCAGAGAATGATGGTAACTGATGTCCTGCTCTAGCCTCCACATAGAAGGGCATGGCATGTGCACATGCCGATGACCTGCCATCTCCCCCCACACACAAATCATTCACCCAAGAGCACACCATTCATCTGTGACGATGACAAGGTTAGAGTTTTGCAATCTGGCTCAGAACCTGTCTGTCACTTTGGGCAATTACACTTTAAAAATCGAGAAAATCCAAAGAGCTGCTGGGTGTAACTGCCAAAGTGGCCAAAAGTAAAGCAATATGCAATTANAAGTTATGTCCCTTCGAAGGAATGAGCCCGTGCCTTTAGTGCTCCCAGGTTTTGGTGCTGCTTCACATTAAGAANATACCTCCTCTGGCTAGCGAATGACAGCATCCATGCATATCTCTGGTAAGGGACCAAATGGCTTTTTCTTTTTTCCTTTACTAGAATCCCACCCATGAATGACCAAGAACCAGACACAAATCTTGTCACTTTAAGCAATCTTGTCCTTACCCTCTGAAGGGGTGGGGAACAGTGGCTCTTCACTGAAGGAGACCCACTCTGACTGGTGGGTAGCGATGACATGGTCCAAGGTCGTCATGCTAAGAGGATGCTGTTCATCTTCACACTGCTGACCTCAAGTAGACCCCAGAAAGATGTCTGGGGTGAGCAGGGCAGCACAGCGAGCTTAGGTCNACGGTCTGTCACAGAAGTCTTGTGAATGGCAGCACTCAGAACAGAACCAAGACTGGTCCTCCTTGCCTTTGGTTAATCTGCCAGGCAGAGATCTGTTTAAATAAGAAAGGAAATTGAAATTAGTAAACATTGTACCACACTGAATCCACGAAGGTCTAGGGCTTTGAACACCAAGATGAAGTTTCAGGCAGTCTCCAACATGTCTCTCTCACCTCATCTTTTTCCACTAAACACTCTATATTAACCCCATGATCCTTGGATAAGGATTTAGATCAGACCACTAATTAAGCACTCACATTTTAGCAGTTTTAGATTAAATTCCCTAACTTCCGCAATCATTCTGTTACGGGAACACTGATATCTATAATGGAAGGCTATTGGTTATTATTAAGTGTTAAAACTTGTTCAGAGTGCTTTCACTATTTTTACTCAGCTGGTGAAATAAAAGCATGTTCCTTCCCATTAAACCAAAGCACCTTCTTGCCCCAGGCAGGTAACTTTTTGCGAGGCTGATTTGAATCTCTGGCAGAAACCCAGCTGTATCCAGATGGCATCTCTAAGCATGATTAACCGATCAAGAAAAAAACAAAACAATAATGGAGTCATCTCTCGTTCATTTGAAGTAAGAGGCTGGNGAATATTTGCTTTACTGATTAAAAGGAAAAAGCGAGTTAACTACATTTTCAATCTTGGTCGATTTGAATTAGTGTATAAACGTCAAATCTTTACTTGTACNGCAATTATGTTCTGTGGATNTTCAAGATTATTTAATTGGCTTACAATTTTCTTTGTGTTATTAATGTNGTTTTACAACTTGAACTTAGCTCTTGATCTTATGATGAACGAATAAAATGAGAATTAATGCAAAATTAATGTGCTTTCACAAATGAGCTACTATCTGTCTTGCACACAGATAGTTCTTGCTAAGCAAATACACTATTCTGATGGTTTCTACAGTGATGTAACTCAGCCTCGACAGTAACAATAGAAATTAAACTTTGCTCTAAGTTTTATCTACNGTGAACAATTTATACTTAGAAAAAAATCAGAATAGAAANCATTTGATAGTGTTCCCTTGTTTGGTGAGAAAAAGTTGTTTTATAGTTCTTAAAGTATAGCTTCTATAAAATTCATAACCTGTTTTTATACCACCCTTCACTGAAGTTGTCAGTGTACTGGTCTGTTGTTTATTTGTTTTGAGACAGTCTCATATATCCGAGGTCATCCTTGCTATGTGGATAAAGGTGACCTTGAACTTCTGACCCTCCTGCCTCCACCTCCTGAATGCTGAGACTACATGTGTACAGCAGCACACATGGTTTAAGTGGTACTGGGGGTCAAACTCGGGACTTTCTGCATAGTAGGCAAGCACTCTACCCACTGAGTTGCTTTCACAGCCCTCACCATCCATTTTAGATGATTAGGGCAGTTGGCAANATAGCTCTTTTATAGACTTTAAAAAAATCTGAGCAGAGAGAAATTANGTGACTTATTCAACACTAAAATGGGCCCTAAAATTCCTAAAATGCTGCTTCTCAGCTTATTAAGTGGAAAAATCCATGGTTTCAGGGCAAACTGACTCTTGTTTTCCATGGTAGCATCGGATATAAAGAAAGATCACATAGAAATCACAACAAANAGGTACACTGGAAAAAGCAAGCTGCTGGGTGACAGATTTAATCCCTGAGCCCAGATCNTCTATTTCCAAAACACTGTAATCTTTGAGTCACAGTCACAAAAAAGCACTGCAGAGTATATATAGACTATCATGCAACTAAAGAAGTTTACAAACATCAACTACAAAGGAATTGTATTGACATTTCCTGACAAACTCCCCATATGGAGATCTGCCAGAACANCCAATGCGCACAAAGGATGGAATGTCCACAAGTCTCTACTCNGAGGCCCTCCCCTAAGATCCTTACCAGCCACAGGACTGGGCATGTGCAAGCAGCCTGGAGAATACTGCTGTCCTAAACCAGATCTTACCTCAAGCAACACAGCCACAAACTCAAAGGACTGGTTCCCATGAGTGGCTGCCTGTGAGCTTTTCTCTAGCCCCGTCAACGACAGTGCCAGTGTCACTCAGTGTGGTAATGGCTGTGAGCCAAGATAAGAGAGCAAAACTGAAGAGTCAGATTCATCTTCTCAGAAAAGGCAGCTGGATGTAAAGCCTCGTCCCGCCCCCCTCCCAGTGCCTCTCAGAAAGAAAGCCACAATGCGAGGCATGTGCTGACACATGCCGCATCACAGCTCAATGGGAAAAACATCCTGCTTATCCCACAATGGTGAGCCCAGCAAAATCCATGGATAAGTGGGGTTGAGGAGATGGATAAGGAGAAGGAAGGGAAAGGTGAAGGGAGCAGAAAACCCTAAGAAGAGGCAGGCTCTTCAGGATCATAGCTCCCAAGTGTGTTTTTAGAATCACATTTATTTACNTATGTGCGTGTATGCATACCATGTAGAAGTTAGAAGATAACTTGGAGAAATCAGTTCTCNCCTTTCATCATGTATATTCCNGGTATCAAACACAGCATCTGATTGGTGGCAATTGCCTTCACCTGCTGATCCATCTTGTGGCCCAGTACAGATCTGAGTGCTGTCCTAGTTAGAGGAACTATTGCTGTGATGAAACACCATGACCAAAGTAACTTAGGAGGAAAGGATTTACTTCAGTTTATACTTCCAGGTAATAGTCCATCACTGAAGAAGCCAGGAGAGGAACTCAAACAGGGCAGGAACCTGGAGGCAGGAACTGATGCAGAGACCATGGAGGGGTGCTGCTTACTGGCTTGCTCTCCATGGCTTGCTTAGCTNCTTATAGAACCCAGGATGACCTGCCCAGTGGTGGACCCACCCACAATGGGCTGGACCCTCCCCATCAATTTTTAATTTAAAAAGTGCTCTATAGGCTTGCCTACAGGCCAATCTTATGGAGACATTTTCTCAGTTGGGGTTCCCGTCTTTCAGATGACTCTAGCCTATGTTAAGTTGAGATAAAATTAGCCAGCACAAGTGCTTGAACTCATANTTCAACCTCTTTAAGTCTCAGTTTACCTCTGTACACCAAGAATAACAAAACTCACTTCATTATTCAAAGCACTTGGTGGAATCATGAACACCAAGCATTTAGTAGTGGGCATAATTAGCCCTCTGGAACAATGACAAGTGTAGGCTGAAGTTATTGAGCATCTGGTGGACTGCTGGCCCAGCACGCATGATATCCTGGACTCAATGCCACCACTGCATAAACTGAGCATGGTGGCACACATCTGTAATCCCAGCATTCAGGAGGTGGAGGCAGGAGGATTCAAAGTTCGAGGCTATCCTTAACTACATACAGTTTGAGACTAGCCTGGGCTTACATGAGACTCTGTCTCAGAAAGCAACAAAACAAAACAGTGACAATGATAATAGCAGGTGACCTTACAGAGGGATTACTCTGTGCCTCATCACCCCTGCTGTTCAATGGCTCATCCAAGGTGGTACAGCTTCTGTGGGAGANGTGTTTGGATTAGAGTCCTGATTTGTAGAGCTGCCCCATTTCTGTCATTTGCACATCCTCTTTCCAGTGATTCCCCCTTTCACTCATTAGAACAGGTCTCTCAGACGCTAAGGAGAGTTAAGCGCTTGGTTCCAGGGTCCAGAAGGCCAGTTCGGAAACCTCCTCTTTTCAGACAGAAGCACATTCTGTGTGAGAAACCAAGACCATCACTCAGCAAGAGTAAATGGAAGAAGAGCCCGCAAGGAGCTCTCTGCTCTTCCTTAGTTTATTCATCCCAGGTCAGGCATGAGCCAGCTGTAAATACTGAACAATCTAAAGGCTGACAGAACACTTATTACAGGGAACCTCCTAGCATAGCCTGTGAAATGTGTTCTAGGTNCTTGTGAGGAGTGCTTTGCTAGATGCTGAAAANCCACAGAGNAACCCAGTAATTGTGAGGCTAGGTTCAGACTGGAATTAGTTTCTCAGTAAAAAACCTCACCCCACTTTTAGAATGTGAATCATAAAGTGAGGCTTGGAGTCACCACAGATAAGTGGTGACTCACCATCAGCAGCAAGAGCGGTGACTTGGAGATACCAGAAATTCCACTGAAGTCTTNGGGTTGCTATTGTACAGACACCTCTTNGTCAGCATCACTTATGCCTTAAAAAACATGGAGCTGGAGAGTGCACTTGGTGTCATGAAGTAGATCATCTTGGGTCGGTCCTCCAATACTCACTCATGAGCTCTGTGCTCTGGGAAATGTGCCAAGTGACCTTTGAGACAGTAATCCTCAGGCAGCCATAACTTAGCTGGGGGAGACACGACAGAATAGCAAACACAAGTCTGGGAATAACTGCCTGTTGAAGGACACGCAGGGGTGGTAGGACTGTCAGCCATGGAGAGATCTCTGAGAGATGGAAACACAAGGGCCTGATGCAGGTTACATGAAGACGAAGGATGCCCTGGGCTCTGGAACACTAAAAGGTGAGACAGTAAGACTCTTTTGGGGACAGAGGAATGAATCAGTGTGAGTGAAGACTAATAGTAAGTGCTTAGAAAGGGTTATCTCTGCACAGCTGATGAGAATGGCGGTGTATATTGGGAAAATGTGGAAGAGAAGGACCAAGGCACNTTAGAAGCTAAGGGGAAGATCCCATGGGAAATGAAAACCTGCCACAGTTTTAGGAGTGGACAGTGACTCAAGAGCATGCTTAGGGGAGATTAACACTGCTCACTGTGTTCAGCAGCAGCTTGAAGATGAGTTATCAGTCACAGCAACATTTCTGGTGTTCCCTGCAGTCAAGGGGCTGATACTGTCAGGAACTGGTACTAGGCATGTTGTGCTGAATGCAGAATTCTCAATTTTAAGACTATACAAGAGACCAACACTGTCTTCANGCAACTTGCAGAGAATTTCAGAGATCTAGACAGTCACATTTGTTCCCTAACTTATACTATGATGACCTATCCTGCAGAACTGCAGGAGTAGAGTAAGGGTCGAGAGACTACCAAGGGCTCACCTGTACCTTCGACTGGAAGGGGGTGCGCTGAACATAAGGGGAAGACAAAGTCATTTAGGAATGGAACACAGCAACGGCACGGCTGGCCTGCAAGGACTTACACTCT
>LZPO01017365.1:0-15625 GCA_001675575.1 Neotoma lepida | reverse complement strand
CCCCAGAGAGCAGACTCAGGATGTTAACCAGCATTTTCGGTGTTCTTTCTACTGGAAAGTCCATCTGCTATTTCAAACATGAAACAAATTAATTTGCATGTTGGGCCTCATGCCAAGCTCTGGACTCCTGCTGGCGAATAAGACAGACTGGGGCCTGTCTTGGGATTTACAAGCTGGGAGAGTAAGACAGGCAAACGCTGTAATCAATGATAAGAAGGGCTATCAAAGAAACACACAGGGGTGCGTAACAGATGGGCCTGGCTNAATGTGAACCCAGTGGAGTCTGAGCAAGGAATGGAGGAGGAGAGTGAGTCTGGCCAGAGGGCAGAGAGGTACCATGGAGCCTCAGGAAAAGAGAAGCTAGAAGAATTGAGGCAGCCATAACCGGCCCTGAGAGTGCACACACACGCATTCANTGGCTCCACTAATCTTTTTCAGTAGTTTGGGTAGTTCAGAATGGATAGAGAGATCCAAGATCTACAGACAAACTGGGCAGGCAGATGACAGTTACATCAGAAACGCCTGCAAGTTGGTACCAGGGAAATGGCTTGGGCTTGAGAAGCTGTTTAAGGCCACTGTTGAGGAGGTCCTCAGGATGGGCTGCTGTTTGATGCATGGTATCACCCTTGCATTCCCACCTTGAAGAGCACAAGTTACCTGTAGAGAAGTTATCTGGAAGCCAGACATTGCTTATTTCCATGCTAATTTATAAAGCGTGAGTAGGTGGCTGCTGCCGCCACATTCTGAAGTGGCTAGCAGCTCTGCTTGAGCTCTTGGGATGTTTACTTTGAGACCATTCTTTCTCCCCGTGTAGAGAGATGCTGGCTGGCCTCCAGATGTTTTGGTCAGGCTAGCCCAGGAGCCAAGCACATGAGTGTTGGACNTACCTCAGTTATTCTGGTCCCAGGTAGATGTCTGTCATAGGGGAAAGGGTTTAGATCCTGGTCACAAGGATCCTTCAGCCATTTAAGCCTTTTCACCTAGCCCTAGACATGGTGGAGCAGAGATGGGAAGCCCTCACATGCTCCAGATGTTTGTCATGCTTAAAGTGACAGCATGACACCAGATACGTGTACACACTACTGTAGTGGCACATGCTAAGAACAGAACAGCATGACAGTGTGGACAGGTTGACACAGAAGGGGACAGATGTTGCATTTTTTGTCATGCCCCTTTCCTGTTCCCCTCAGGACTGTCCACATCTCCATCATAGATCTTACCAGGTTGCATTAAGGTCATAGCAAAGCACAGAAGTCTAAGAACTTGGGTTTAGAGCCAGGAATGTCTTTCATTTGCATTNNNNTNTTATGAATAGCACTAGNTGAGCAATCTCACATTGCTCAGTCATTTTATAAGTTTGCTTCTTCAGCTGTTAGGAGAATACTGGGAAATGGACTGACATCATGGAGTATTTACGATTCAGTTCAGCAATGCATGCAAAGCACCATTAGTTTGTGTCCAGTCAGTGGTGAAGATGTCTCTTAAAGGACNAGAGCTGCTTTCAATGTATTATTTCATACACACATCTTCAGATTCATTTCAGTGCCTTGAATATAATAAAGACTGCTGGATGAAGGATAAAAAGAAAGCTTATAAACCTTAAGACTGGCTTGTTTTAGTCTAAGGAAGAACTTTGTATGTTATTGGAGCTAACCGTTTTAGGATAATNGTGTGTCATTTCTACCATGAAGTCACCTCTGGCATTTTAGANCTCCACAGCTGGGTAGAACCTCAACAGCATCCCCCATCACCCCCAGTCCAACCAGTCACACGATGCCTGTGAAATCCGTGTGGAGTGGCTTGCCCAAGACCCTCTAGTCACCCCCTCCCAAACTCTTCCTCTTTCTCCATCTTTGCATTTGAGGGCCATTTGGTGTGACAAAGGCTGATCGCTAACCTCTTGCATTAAGCCATGCAAGAGAGCTGGTGAAAGGAGTAGATGGGAATGTAACCGCAGGCCAGGGGTGTGTGTGCGACCCCTCCCTTACGTATCTGTCTCACTGGTCCCGAGTGGTGACAATGAAAAAGCCCTTAGGTTAGAGGGAGGCAACGCATTCTTCTGCAGTTAAAGCTGGTGTCTTTGGCATTTCCTTTATCTCAGTATTTTAAGGCATACGTGTCCTGACCATAACTTACTGGGCTGTATCTGGTGACACCTAGTAGGTTCTACTTTGGTTTAGTCAACCCAAGTATACAAAATGTCAGTCTANTTACTCGTAAGTCTCAAATGGATNATGAAATAGATACCAATTAAACGCAGGGAGGGCCTCTTTAAACGAAGCTGTTTCCAGTTCCACTGTGGACAGTTGTNCTTATTTCAGTTCATGTCAAAATAGGGTTATAGGGAAATAGTGTGCTATTTTCAATTCTCTATAAGAAGTGAATTTGCATGTATCATGTAAGATGCTACCAACCAACATTGTTCAAATAGTAAGTGAAAGAAAACAGCATGTGTGCGGAATGCCAGAACAACTGTTCTCAGAGAACAGAGCCAGCTAGAGGATCTCTGAGGCCTCCCTCCCCCCCATGGCTGGACATATACAAAGAGCCAGGGGTAGCCTGGATACATTTCATTTTGAGCAAAAATGTTCAATGCAAAAATNCTTCTAACATCCACTTTGTTAGGAAAAGCATGGAATGGGTAAGACCATGGGAGGAGAGTGGGGAAACCCAGATGGGTAAATTCTGAAACTCACAGCTGCATTCGCACAGCTCAAAATAAGTAAGTCTGCTTCCAAGAACGGTTTCTATTCACACTGAAATCTTGAATCATGTTAAACACTGACATNTTCATTTTCTAAGTTCAGAGTCCTTACTTGGGCTACGTGGCTCTCCCAGCACTNATAAGACTTAGGAGAAAGCCTTCTCAATGCTGAGACGCTGCTTCTATTGTGAGGCAGAGAGAAAGCAAAAGGAAACTGGGTTGAGCCNCAATGAGTATTTCCATGAGCAACATGGATGTTCAAAGGGTAGATAACTGACTGACCACATGCCACTCAATTCATGCAAGAACGTGATGCATGCTGTTCTTATAAAATAAAACTTAATGCACACTTTGGCATCAGCACCTGGTTATATTTATTTCTTTTTTCTTTTTTCTTTTTCTTTTTTTCCTTTTTGTGACAGGGTTTCTCTCTGTAACAGCTCTGGCTGTCCTGGAACTTTGTAGAGCAACTGGCCTTGAACTCACAGAGATCTACCTGCCTCTGCCTCCCAAGTGCTGGGATTAAAGGTGAGCGGTTTTGCCCAAAATAGAACATTAACAAACTATTACCAGTTTGGAAGAATTTTCAGAATCCACTTATACTCATGTTCAATCTGCTAACTTTCTAAGTTGTAACAGAGGTGGCACAGGAACACATCCTCTTGAAATACCAGATTCTAAAGATTTTTTAAAATATATTCTTGGACAATAGAAAATAAAGTTCCTTCTGCATTTTTCATAGTTTCTACTTTTTAAAATTATATGTAGTTCACACACGGTTAAGAAAAAGGATACAGTGGGCAAGGCCATGGCAGAGGAGTCTGGGGGAATGCAGATGGGTAAACTCTCAACTCCGCAACTTAGGGATCAGTAAATTTCCAAGGTGGAACAGCCAATGTTAGTATCCTCCAGGAAGTTAAGAGGAGCTGTGACAGCCAAGGAAGACTGAGGACTTTGCCGTAATGCCTTGACGGAAGTGCTATTAGTGGTACATAGCCAGTACTCCTAATTCCAGGCGGAGCTAGCAGACCACAGAGGTTGTCACTCTGATGTGTCCATCTCTACTTTTACTTTAGCCAAGGCTATCTCGGGTGGCTGTGTTCCTTGGAGTAACAACTGAGATCCAACTTATGGCAGTCTATATTATCCAGCCTTCTTACCCAAAGATCTGATGTTGCTCTGCTGGACCATTTGGCTCTCATCATCTTTGAGATGCCTGCCAGGGTGTGGAGGGACAAACCTCTAGCTCTCTTCCAGCTTGCTTGCTTTTTTTCCCTGAGGATGGAACCTAGGGCTTCTTATACTTTATTGGTAAGCCTTTTCCACTGTCACACCCCCAGCCCCTAGCTAGGATTGTGTACAAAGCTTACTTTCAGCTAATGCTGTTTTTCTGTTTCCCTTTTATTTAGATCATATTTTAAATAGGCTTTATTGTGCTGTATCTGTGTCTCTGTAAGTCCTCTTAAAAATCGGGGATGACTATGCACAGACATATGTTGACAAGTTATACTATAACCAGTCTAAATGGAGGGGAGTCCTGCTTACTACATACATCTCAGGCAGACTAAGGCCAAACACCAGAGATTCCACAAATAGTTATCACTTCCTGGCAAATTCATGTCCTTCACAGGACAATGTTCAATTCAGGGGAATCTGATGGACAAATGTTAAAAAGTAAAGACAGATTCAAATTTCCCCAGATGAATGCATTCTAGAATGTTTCTGAATTTCAAGGTTCACTAAAATGTTGACTCTTCCAGAAGTCTGGATGGGAATGCCTTTGGGCATGGCACACTACCACAGACAGATAACCAGAGGTGGGATCTTTATTTCACAAGTTTCAAGATACAGTACAAAACGAATCTGTACATCTCTCTATTAACAGGATTTGTTTACACAATTATAATACACTCCACCAGCCTTTACACTGCATTCCATTACATACAAAATAAATTTACAAAAGTCTACTATGGTGTTCCTTCACAATGCCAGCTTATGCTCTTTAAAAAACTTCCCTCAACATTTATAGTGGTCATACTTTGATCATGTCAACATTGCTTTTTAAATAAGAGAAATAGTGTCAGATTGTTCGTCAATAAATAGTAAAGACAGCACATCTGAATGGCTCCCTGCACATAACCAAAGGACCCTTCTTATGCATACAAAATCATTTTCTAAATGTATAAACAGTCTCTTTAAGATACAAATCATTGGTATATGGCGTTATTTCAAATTCTCTTGAAATCTCTCGTGGGTGGAGACACTTGGCTTCTTCTCAAAGAATACTACCCATTTAAAAACCAGACAATACAGCATCCAGGAATATTTTTCTCTCATATCTGAGCAGTAACTGATGAAAATATTTTTTTTTTGCATAAAATAGTTTTCTTTTGCTCTGGCTATTTCTTGTATACCTCTGGCCATAATATTGTCTAATATACTTTAGAGTCAGTTTCAAATATCAGCTGTTCCTGGAGTAAATACAAGCCTGCTCCTCTTGGCAGGGAGCAAGCCACCAGAAGCATCTTGTTCTGAAAAGTACATGTGAAGTGTTAGTCCAAACCCCTGGAAAGGAAGGTTTCGCAGATGGAATTAGACACTGGTGCAAATGCCACACACATGAAGAGCTGAGGTCCGCATTTGGAGGCCTACATGTCTGCTCCCAAGCACTAAAGAGCAAATATGGGAGCAGAAAAAGGAGGGAAAAAAAACCAAGCAACCAGCCAAACAAAACCAAATTCTATGTATAGAACACCTAGCCATCGGCTCAGCACCAGATCCCTGAAGGTGGTCTCTAGTGCTTCTCCATGGTAGAGACAAGGCAGGTGAGTGGTAAAATGTTCAGAAANGAATCTTATATTCAGAAGAACAAACCTTCAAGAATATCAAGATTTAGGACCTGTATTTTTACATGAATCTGGTTTAGGTGTTAATGAATTTTAGAAAAAGTAGTAGCCTTTGATCTACCTTTTTCTGTGCTATCGGCTAGTAGCCAAGAAAACCCAGAAATCAGAAACAAAAACTTCAAACACAGAAAGAAAAACTTCACCTTTGTAGAATACCACTGAAGTAAAACTCGTCTCAAGACTCTGAGATAGCTGGCTCCCCAATGGGGCAGGCACACAGGGGAACAGGGGCTGAATGGAGGACAAGACAGACCACAGAAGGCAGCAGGAGGGATGGGCTACAGGGAGCAAGGAAACCACGCTCTATCTGTAAATCTAAATCCTAATGCTAAAACTCCTGAATCCTGGAGTTAGCTTAATGTCACTGACATTAACTAGCTTTATTGCCACTTTATTCAAATGGATGCCATTAGTAAGTACTGTGCATTATTTTTTAAGAGAAACACCAAACTCAATTCCTATTTGCTTAGTAAGAGAACAGGAGCAAAGCACTTTGAGACCATCTTTGAAAGAAGCCGTAAGAACTGAATTATTTCAAACATGCTATCCAGATTTCTGNGCACAAATGNCCCAGGTTGGAAACAGAAGGTGGAAACAGGCCAAGGGAAGGACATTGGCAGTATTAACAATACAAAGGATAGCAAGGGGCAAGTCTGCTACANGAAGAACACGACCACGCTGTCCTATCCAGCCTTAGGTAGTGTATGCTAGTTTAAGAAATATATTCTTCAGGTACTCTTTGAAGGAAGTAAAGATGGACACAACAATGCTGCTGTCCAAGGAGATATTAGATGGGTGGCACAGGAAAACCACAGAAGTCACAGTCACCTTAGAGTTTCCCAACTATTTAGAGACTGGGTCTTGTTTTGTTGCCTAGGCTGGTCTTGAACTCCTGGCCTAAAGTGATTTTCCTCCCTCAGTCCCATAAGGAGCTGGAACCACTGGTACACCACTTTATCCAGTTCCTCTAAATGACTTAAAACAGTGCCTTCTAAATGAAGAGCGCTGCCACCATGGACTACATTGGGCCGGGGGTGGGGCTGGGGGGAGAGGCAGCAGTGATGGCCCTGATTTACTGTACCACTCACAATCTAATCTTTAAGCACAGGACGCTGAATAAGCCTTACTATATACAGGTACTGCCCAAAGCAACATTGTATTTTGAGAGGAACACTTGCTGCCTCTCAAAGATCGTCTTTTATGCATATGGCCTTTCTGTGGCCACCTCTGCAAATTTGGAGGCAAATATCTGGGAGGAAAGTTTGCTTACCAGGTATCCCATAATATTGTAAGCACACACAAAGGTATACAACTTCACATTTAAAGCCTTCATGTTCATTATAGATTAACTGAATCTAGTTCTGATTATAATCCCAATATTCAAACCCCAATGTTACAAACTCCACAAGTGATAAACTCGTTTCCTGGCAGACAGGGATTACAGAAGAAAATGTAAAGGTGACTATGAACAGGCTGGTGTCAGTTCACTTATGGGGCGCTGACTGCTGAANGCTGCGATTTGATGATTACACAAACCACAAATTCAGCTTAGGCTTTCTTTCATACGGGTGATTATGTGAAGCTCTCAATGTCTGTTGTTTTTGTATCTTTTAAAGCAGGCAATGTTCAAGTGTAACAGCCTTGATTTCCTAATGTTTACAAAAGAAGGGTGGTAATATGACAGCTCAGCAAGTGGCCAACTTTCTACAGCCACCTAAAACTGTCAGCAATAAAAAGCTACCAGATCATACAGAATGGTACACCCAGGCCTTGGTTTTCGCCATGCATTNGGTCTAACCCATCCTCA
The DNA here is from genome assembly GCA_001675575.1 of Neotoma lepida. Classification (NCBI taxonomy): domain Eukaryota; kingdom Metazoa; phylum Chordata; class Mammalia; order Rodentia; family Cricetidae; genus Neotoma; species Neotoma lepida. The sequence goes on along the minus strand of LZPO01017365.1, from coordinate 8,208 downwards.
ATGATCTGAGTTTTAGTATTACAAAGTTAAGTCACTGCCTGCCATATCTTGACAATAGTATTTCATATCTGAAGATTTTCAGAGGGTTCTCTGTACAGTAAGAAATGAAAAGTAAAACGGAACCTGGGAGCAACGCATCAACTTGTGGAAGGGTGTGTCATCCCCCCACAAGTCGGTTAAGGCTGTTTGTTTTCTGATTTTTCCATTTTCTCCATCCTCTGGCTTCCGGACTACTCGTTATACTCAAACCAACAAGCAAATCACACTGAGGAGTTGGGGGCAAGTTCCTATGTGAGTGCAAGGAGTCAGTTCACTGAGTTTTACTTCTATTCCATCACAAGAAGTGAAGTTCACAAAGATTCTTGAGCAAAGCCCTTCAGTCTTCAAAGAAGAGAAGTCTGCTAGGAAGTGTCACAGTCGCCAGTACAGGAAACCGCTCAATAATCCCTTTGAATACAGAAAGTGCCAAATATGTGTACTTGAGTGTAGACTGGTACACTTTCCCAGTCACTGGTTTCCCAAACACCCTGAAGACGTCCTGTTTGGCTTGTCCTGTTTTTGACTTAAAGGCAAGTTCTAGTCTCAGACTTAAGCATGTTTTTTATGGTTATGGGAGTTTTCCCAGGTTGTCAATGCTTAGGACCTTAAAAGACACTGATGTAAGAACTTACACAAAGACAGGATGACAAAAAGACTCTCAGGAAAGACAGGTGGGTACAGCAGACATGACTTGAGTGTCTTGTTTATGTTTCCAGAAAAAAGAGAGAAGGATGAGGAAAGAGGAAAGCCACTGAGAGTTGTCATTCCATATGGCACTGAAGCAAACATTCACCGTAGCTCCAGTGAGAGCTACTCGTCCCTGAAAAGGAAGGCAGCAGGCTCTAAGCAGCTTCTGGGATCCCACACTTCCTCGAGCCTCTTCCAGGTGGTGGCCACCATCCAGAGCCCTATATCAAATGCAAGTGTTCTCAGCAAGCAGCTCCCTAGTGGTCACAGGCCCAGGCGTGGCTGCTACTGTGGTGGCTGCTGCTCTGGCGGTCCATCCTGCTGGGGAGGAGCTGCCCGCGGCCCCGGGGGCCTGGGTCCTGGCATATCCTGGTGCTGTCTCTGCCTGTAAGCTATGACTGTACCCAACAGCAGCGCGATGATGGTCATGAGGTAAAGGTCCCATTCGGGTCCCAAAAGCTGGTCCATATCCAGTTGGGTGAATATATCTCGAATCTTAATGAGAATAACACAGAAAGTATTATCACTTCAATGTCAGTGAAAGAACTCTGAAAGCAGTTACTTGAGAGCTAGTGATAAAGAGCAAGCTTTGAAGACTTGGATTCTAGGACACTGTAATGGTTCTAACAAGGGTTTAAAACGCTTCAGTTGCAGCCCACAATGATGTCTTTCAAGAACCAAGCTGCTGTGTCCTAACAGTTGACAACACTAAGTGAATTCTTTCCATCAGAAATCTAATGTGGCAATTTCCAGCTATTTCTCACAGTAGGTATTTGAAAGGATCACTGGGCTAACAAAAGAACCCCCCCCCCAAAAAAAAAAATCTGCATCCTGGGATATCTCTAACCTGTCCACAGTGACAAGCAGGCCAGCTGACAGCTGGCTTTCCCCACAGCCAGCTGGGCTTCTCCCATGTAACTGAAGACTACAGGACCAGGTGTCCACTGGCTGAACAAACATCTCTTTTTGGTTATGGCTTTTGTTCTTTTCTTTTTTGAAACGGTGTTTCTCTGTGTTGCAGCTCCTGTTGCCATGGAACTCACTCTGTAGACCAGGCTGACCTCAATTCACAGAGATCTGCCTGCTTCTGCCTCCTGAGTGCTGGGATTAAAGGTGTGCACCACCAGCGCTGGTTTTGGTTGTTTTAACTGAGATGCACACTATTTCACACGTAAATGTGAACTTACAAGTCATATTCTTAGTCTATGAGATTTTGTAAAATTGTGCCCCCCTCAAAACTCCTGTAGTACGTATTTGTAGGCACAGGCACTAAATTTTCTAGAAAAAAAATTTAGGAAACTATTGTGTTTCCTGGACTATTGAGCCTTTTAACCCATTCTGGCTTTTTATTATCAATACTTACTACTCTTGCATTTTTTTTTAAAGATTTATTTATTATGTATACAGAAGAGGGCGCCAGATCTCATTACAGATGGTTGTGAGCCACCATGTGGGTGCTGGGAATTGAACTCAGGACCTCTGGAAGAGCAGCTAGTGCTCTTAACCTCTGAGCAATCTCTCCAGCCCCCTTGCATTTTTTTATAGGCTGGATTGCTTTGTTCTTTTTTGTTTCAGTTGGAAATCTTACTGTCCTTTTTGTAGATCTGTATAAAAAAATCACCAAATGTATCCTCTCCGTGGCATGCCACCATACTAAATCCTAGACTGCCATCGCTGAAGACAATGCAGGAGACAAGACAGTGCAGGAGATAATGGTCTGGGACAGCCCTGGCANAGTCAGAAAGCTGCCTCATGTTGGCTGTGCATAAGCCAGGCAACTGCTCTGCCTCTGAGTCCAAGCCCAGGCCTCACTGTCAGCTGGTTAGAATATTTGACAGAAAGTACAGCACATTGACTCATGCCAGCAGGGAACTTCAACAAGTGGTATTATATACATATAGAAGAAATGGGGTGGACAGACTCTAAGGTGTTCTGGGTTCCGGGCATCATGTGTGGAGGACCTCGGTACTGTGGGTTAGGTGGCAAAGGGAGAGAAGCCCACTTCTCTGTTAGTGTGTGAGTAGCACTGCTTACTTTTACATCTGCAGTGCATAAGGGAACATGACCCCGAGGACAGGTCTAACGAAGCAGCACATCCTCTGTTCTCAAAGCCATGTAAGAGTTAAATCATCATCCTCTCAGAGTCTGGAATGAACTAAAGGTAAACGGCTCTTAACATGGGCTCTGACCATCATAGCATTTATGGAGCGGATTGAGTCCAGGAGAAAATCAAAGGGGCAGAACCAGGGCACTTACATGTGTGTCTTGGTACTAAAGTTGGTAGCTCTGAAGGGGACAGGTAATCCACTGCCTATGTAGATTCTATTACACACTTAAGCACTCCAGGCTACTTCAGAGAAGAAAGGTCTGTGGCATTTTTAACTTCCGTTTCATCATTGCAAGAATCAAGTACAGTGACAGCTCTCAGCTTCCCCTCCATCTTTTTCTTCTCACGGTATTGGTTTGAGTATCTGCCAGGCATGNGCCTGACTTAATTTTTATTACTTAATTTTTATTATTTCAAAGTGTCGAGTNAGGTCTCAGCTTTCCCTGAACAAGAAAACACCTGCACCAATGACAAATACTTTAGTCCTAACAACACTGAGGAGTGAGTGCAGCTGGAAAACTCCGCTGACCGCNGGGTCTACAGTTCACCCCACCTGATGAATCCATTTGCACCTTACCTGGGANGAAGGGGAGATCCTGTGTCCCCCNACTTCTAATCTCTAGGCCCGAGAAAGTTACATAGTTTGTATTTTTTTTTTAACTAAGAGACACGGCTCACTTACATTTGCTTCCCGAATGCACTGTAAGAAATAGACGACACCCAATTTGCAGAGTGCAAGGAAGACAGGAACTTGCGCATCTGGGCTAGCCTCGGCTGCCATGTCATAAAAGCGTTTTGCAAGGTGAATATCCTACAGTGCAGAAAACAAAGGAAAACCCATTCTTGTCAAAATATACAAAAAGTATTCATTTTGTTTCATAAAAATTGTCCTACCTTTCAAGAGTCCACTTAAAATTAATGTCTCCTACCTAAAGGAAAACCCCAAGCTTTACCTGGGTAAAATTTCTGTAATTATCTAATTAAATAATTTTGAGAATTTAAAATCAGAAATTGGAAAATCTAACTCATCTTCTCCAATGTAACATCGGATTTTATGTGTAGACACACTGGATTCAGGCACTCACCTAACACATACTATTCCTGACCCGGACATTTCCAAGGAAAGCCTTCAAGTTTCAAACTAATCTTTCATTTAACACTTTAGTCAGTATGAGCAGCTCTGGTTTAGTTCACACTGGGTAGGACATTCATGAGTCTCCAGCTGGTCCTTTCCTAGAGAAGTAGGGGAATCCATTGGGGAGCTCTCAATATCTACTATGTGTTTTTCTAAGACAGAAATGCCTGGGGTCAACTCTGTGTTCCTGTAACCTGTCTCAGCAAAGGACCGCTCCAGTCTGACAGACCTATTCCTTCCTCAGTGTATTGTCCAGGGGTGGGAAAACCTCAGAGATCACTAGCTGCCGTAGGAGGAGGCTCTTGTGCTGACTGATATAAACCACCACAGGGCGTCTTGCTACAATGTTTCTGAAAAGGGTGACTCCAGTCATGACCAATCCTGCCCTATGATGGAGGCTTCAGAATTCAGAATGGCAGGACAGGGCTGATGGAGTTCTGAAGAAGGCCAACCTTACAGGACAGAATGTTATTACACACGGGAAAGGGAGGAGAACACCAGAAATTACATCCTCCACACAGACTGAAATAGGAGCAGTTACTTTCTGTTAGTCCTTATTCTCAGCCCTCAAATGTGTCATTCGTTAAAAAGAAAAGCACTTTCAATTAATAGTAAGAGTATGGTTAGCATTCAATTAAAAAATACAAATTTAAACATTTTTTGACAACTGAATCTTTCAAGACCTTGGATCTAACTTTATGTGCTACCCCACACTTTGTGCTGTGGANGATTTAACAGGGTAATTCAACCATATCAAACCACAGCCTGAATTATATTTTCCAATAATCATCAATCTTCATACTTTGATATCAATTTACTTGATGTTGGTCTGACTTTTGTTGCTGCTGTTGTTTGGAGACAGGGTGTCATGTAGCTCAGACTGGCCGGAAGTAGGTGTGAATTTGAGGAAGACCTTGACTGATCCTCTCGCCTCCCCTTGCTGGAATTATAGGTATGTGCTACCATGCCCAGCTGCACTGATTAGTTTTCAGTAGCATAAATGTTTACTTCATTTACAAAGTAGGAAAAAAATAGAAATGGTGACTACGATGCCTTATATATGACTATATCATGCCATATAGGAATTATTATGAATTTTGTATCTGATTACTTGTTCTCAAAAGCTGAACCCAGGTTCCCTTCCTGAATACTCTAACTTTTATTGTAGTGTTTGTACAAGTAGTAATGCTTCCTCAGAATTCTTTTGTGGCAGATAGGCAAAACCCGAGAACCATTCTAAAGAAAATTATATTTCATTAGGAAGGTGAAGGCATCAGAAAAAAGTTCATGAGTAGAAAAGATTTTAATCCATTTCAGAATGATTCAGAAGCAACGGCATTGGCTAAAGGTGGATCTAGTTCTGAAACAAGAGGCTACCAACAGGGCAGTGATACCCAGAATACGGCAGTGCTCACACTCACGTGTGCTGGAAATGAAATGCAGCGACAGCCCTCTGACATACTAGAGACCCACTTCTCANCCTGTGGCCCAAAGTCTGACACTGTTTTCAGTCCAGTGCAAGCATCTCCCCTTGTCTTAGCAATGCTACCCAAGTGCCAGCTTTGATGCCACGCTCACCTGTTTAATGCCTAGGCCCTTCTCATGCATGTAGCCCAGGTTGAACATAGCTTGGGCACTGTGTTGTTGCTCAGAAGCCAGGCGGTAATGAATAAATGCAGTCTCGTAGTCCACATCAGTACCAAATCCATAGAAATGGTAGTCTCCAAGTTTAATTCTAGCCACAGTATAACCTGAAACAAAGTTAAACGCAAAACTGCTGATAAACAAAGAGTGCTCAAAACAAATCAAACTTATTTTTTAAACAGAATTTTCATTTGTAGTAGAAAACTTTAAATGGATCCCTCCGCCAAGTTCTAAAGTTTAAGCATTTAGAGTAGACATTCTCTCTTCTGCAGAAAGCACGTGACAGTCACAGAGAAGTCAGGCCAGGTAGGTGGTACTCTCTGTCTCACTAATGCCACCCTTCAAATGACCATGCTCCATTTATCATGTCTTTTGAATCTAAAACAACTGTTCAGCTTGAGCACTGTGTAGGACTGGCAAAGGAGAGGCCTAATGTGGAGAGGAGTACGTGAAGAAAATATGTTAAAGAAAAAGTAGGGAAAGGTTGAGAGTACTTTTCCATTTCAGGCTGGTATTCTATTATACATTCTCCAGTTCTCAATTTATACAATCAGCTGGCCTGAAGCCAAAAACCATATGGTGATGGAAATATCCAATCAGGGACTGGCAATTCAACTACTCATCTAAGAGTGAAGACAGGTCACAAGCAAGATAAGCAATAGTATCTCTGAGGGTTCATGAGGGATGAACATCAACAGAGTGAGGGGTCTTGGGTAAGACTCTCATTCCAACAATTAGCCACTCACCTTGTGAGGCGGCCCTGTTCCAATGCAGCAAAGCTCTGGGGTAAGTTTCATTCTCACCTACAATGGTTGCTTCTCCTACAGGAAAGATGTGAAACCAAAGTCAAGTGTTTTCATTTGCAATCTAGGGTGACTACACGGAGCACAGCCAATAGGAAATTAAGCTAGTATGGGGAGTAAATAAATATTAGAAGATAATAGGTTCAAAGGAATCACTGATTCAGGATGATGCTACTTCTGGGGGCAGGATTTAGCCACAGCCAAATACTGAGACTCGTCTAGGGGTTTGGGGTAGGGAAAGGCGAGTTTTGTATTCATTTCATTTCAAAAATATATCGTCGAATGTGGTTACACTGCACTAGGACCAAAGTGGACCTTACTCTGGTCAAGGATGAAGGCTGCGTTGCTCTGTGCCACTTCATAGCCCTGCTCAGCCAGCAAGAGGTACTGGATCACTGCAGCATTGTAGTNCCCATCTTTATAGCTGTTGTAGGCAGTCATCAGTCTCTCGGACCAGCGGCCTCGCTCACACACATTCTTAAACAACTGTGCAGAGAGGAAAAGCAAAACGACATGTATGTGCTAGAAAACAACCTCTGCTTCTTGGCTGTAGGTGATTAAGTTTGTTCCATGACTTGTTGGCAGGTGGCTTTCCTTATCCTTTAGAAGCAAACACACTGGAAAAAGACCAGCAACATACAAATTATTTACCGTGGCCAGGGGCGAGTCAGGTGATTTCTGTGTATTATAGGTATTAGCACATTCTTCTACCTAAGGAGCTGTTCATGAGGTGAGTCCTATTAACATCCCCATTTTATAAGTGAGGACACCAAATAAAGCAAAGAAAGATTTCCAAAACCGTGCTAAGCTTTTACCAATGTCCCTCCAATGACTCCAATGACAGGTGTGAGAGTTAAAGGGAAGCAGTCCTAATTAGGAGATGCTGGCTTTGCTCTTTGCATACCTCCTTCAAGCGCTCTATAGTTTGATACTATGTATCATATACTCTGGAAGAGCTACAGATACTGTGGATGCCTACACTGAGCCTCACAAACACTGCTTACTCCAGGAACCAACAGGTAAGCTTGACAGTATGCATAGATCTCCAGTTTTTTCCCTCAGAATATCAATCCTACTGAGCTGAGTCAGCTTCTACCAGGGAAGAAATCAGGTCAAGGGAAGCAGAATAGAAAGGGCAGGCCTTCCCAGTGGGCAACCCCATTTCCATAGTCAGGCTTCAGAAAAGCCCTCACCTCCACCGCAGTGTGACAGGATCGCATCACCCCTGTGCCGCTGGCATGCATCTGTGCTAGGTTATAGAAAGCCAAGATATGGCCTCCTTGAGAAGCTAAATTAAAATACTTCAAGGCCTGCTTATAATCTCTCTTGACTCCAATGCCATCTGGAAGACAAACAAAGGAAATGAAAGGTGAGCAGAGTCTTCAACAGGATTTAGTGAGGCACTAGAGGAACTTTATTTAAGAGGAATAAAACTAGTGAAAGTCAGAATTCTTACCCAATAACACATGTCAATCTCACCAATGCAGATTAATATATTAATGTAGATTAATACAAATTGTAATGAGAAGATGCATAAGATGCATTGAATTGGTAGAATATTAATNCACTAACATCGAGTCTCCCACTTCTATATCCTAGTGCCATCTAGTGGAAAACTAGTTTAGATTGTTATACCCATCATTACCTCTATGATGATACCTACTATAGTACATAGAGCCAAGCTGCAGCTGCCCATCCACCCAGCCTTGTTCAGCAGCTTTCTGGAAATACTTGAGTGCCAGGTCATAATTCTGCAGAATAAGATGTCAAACAGTAAGAAAGCATGAAAGACT
>LZPO01017364.1:320910-333055 GCA_001675575.1 Neotoma lepida | reverse complement strand
CACACTCACACATCCATATCGGAAAGAATAGAGACTAAATATACACACATACAAACATACAAACATACATATATACATACATACATATCTCTAATTCAAACCGCTGAAATCCAAAATGCTCCAAAATTCAAAACTCCTTGAGTGTCAACAGACAATCCAAGGGGAAAATTGAATACTTGACCTCATGTGACAGGCTTCGGTGAAAGTTCTGGTGCCCTAGTAGAGACTATGGCATAGCCCCATGGCAGAACACTTGCTTATCATGTACAAAGCCCTGGGCTCAATCTCTAGCACCACAAAGATTTTGAATTAAAATAACCACATAAAAGATGCATGAGAATTAGCTTTATTTATGTGGACAAGCTGTATATAAAGAGGAACTGAACTTCATGTTTATATTTTGATCCTATCCCCAATATGGTTTTATGTGTGTGCAAATATTTTTTTTTAATCTGGTATCTAAAACCCTTCAGGTTCCAAGAATTTAGGATGAGGGATATTCAACCTGAATTCAATGCTCTATAAACTACAAAATGCAAATAAATGTATGGCTACTACTTTTCAGAGAAAATTACTACAATGTTATTTATGTAAGTACTTTCCTTTGCCTATTTAAAATAAGCTTCGGCTTGGAAAAAACTGATTTAGAACCAACATTTCAGAAACTCATCTAGTATATAAATGGAATCATTTCTACAAATGAGGGCAGAATATATAAGTTGTGTCTATTCTCAGACTGTTGTTTTCCTTTCACACTGTGCCCACTGACAGCTGGCTTCACTTTTAACAATTTTTTCGTCTGTCTGTTTTCTTTCTTAAAAGGCTTTTTCCTATTTATTTATGTAGTATGTATTCCTGTAAAAAAAAGAAATCAGGAACTATGAAAAGAGAGAAGAAAACAAAATCACCTGTGACCGTATAGTCTAGGAGTAACTAAAGAGAATATTTTCAAGGGTTTCCTTCCAGATTCTTTCAAAGGACTAGAATGACGTGTGGTAGTACCATTTTGTACAGAACATGGAAGTGAACAGTGTACGGTGGCATAGTGTGGTAGAAAATGCACAAGAGTTTAGGTCTGACTTTCAGTAGACTTGAAGTCAAATAAAATTATCAGGGAGAGTGAAGAACATTACATCACAATAAAGGAGTAAGACCAGTCAAACAGACATAGCAATTCTAAATGAATGTGTACAAAAGGAAACCTGATAGAGTTGAAAAGAGAAATAGACAAAACCATAATTATAGTTGGAGACTTCAACACCCCTGTCTCAAAAATAGTAAAGACAAAATGCAGGNACTAAAGAGATGGCTCAGTGGTTAACAGCATGTACTACTCTTCAGAGGACCTACATGAAGCTGCTCACAACTCACTGTTACAGCTGCAGCTCCAGGGAATTTGATGCCTCTGTCCTCTGAATGTACCTGCACAGTACACGTGTATACTACACACACACACACACACACACACACACACACACACACACACACACACACACACACGTAGAACTCAACAACATCATCAATTACAAGATTTGAGTTAATATTTAGAGAATACTCTTTTCAACAGAAGAACATACATTCCTTTCACATATCAATGACCAAATGAAGACAATTACATCCTGTGTCATAAGAAATAAATAAATAACACTGTGGTGATATTTTATTTGTGCACCCCAATAAAGCTAATCTGGGGATCAGAGGAAAAAGCCAGCCACTTTATTAAACATAGAAGTCAGGCAGTGGTAGCACACACCTTTAATCTTAGCATTCTGGAGGCGGAGATTCATATGGATCACTGTGAGTTCAAGGCCACACACAGCCAGGCGGTAGCACACNCCTTTAATCCCAGTGCTAATTAACCATAGAGGTCTGGAGGTCTGGACAGACAGACAGGAAGTGATAGAGCTGAGTGGAAAGAGGAAGTGATGAACTGGTCAGAAAAAGGAAGTAGATGGCAGAGCACAGAAAGGCATAGAAGGCGTGAGTATATAGGAAGTAGCTCGCTCAGGCTGAGGATTTCCTAGCAGTAAGAACATGGCTGGCTTCTTTCTGCTTCTCTGATCTTTCAGCTCACACCCCAATATCTGGCTCTGGGTTTTTATTATTAAGACCCTTTAAGATTCGTGTTACATAACACTCAACAAATTTAAAAGAATTGAAATCAAGCCCAGCAGAGTGGAACATGCCTGTAATATTAGCACTTGGGAAAAGAAAACAGGAAGAAANGGAGTTCATGGTCATCATCACTACACAGCAATTTCTAGGCCAATCCGGGATACATGAGGACCGGGTTCAAAGAAAAGCAAAAAACAAAAGCAAACACAAACAACCAGAAAACAGTAGAAAGTAAGAGAATAGTAGGGGGAGAGGGAGGAGGGAAGATAGGGTGGAAGGAACAGAGGGAGGGAAGGAAGGAAAAGAGTTAAGAACCAGGAAGATGTCTCAGCTGGAAAATGAGCTCCCAGCCTATCCAAACAACTATAGTAAGATTCCTGGGAACCATGTGGTGCAAAGATAGAACCAATTCCCTAAAGTTGTTCTCAGCCATCCTTCTACACACGCACCAGCCCATATACCCATATACTCACATGCACTCACACACACACACACACACACACACACACACACACACACTCAGAATGAATAAATGTAATTTCTAAGACAGAGAAAGTTGAAGTTAGACACTGTATTTTCTGCCCACAGTGGAATTAAACTAGAAACCAATGGAAGACTTCCTATCTTCCACACTCAGAAACAAGACAGCACACTTTTAATATTTCATGGGCCAAGAGAAGGTCTCCTGAGGAGTTTTAAAGTACACTGAGCAGAGTGGGAGTGAAAATACAACCTATCTANACATGAGGGACGCCACACAGCAGGGCCGAAAGGAAAATTCCCAGCACTAAGCACTCACATTAGAAAAGAGGAAAGAGAAGCTAACGATGTAGCTCTTACCCCAAGAGCCTTGAAGAGGAAGACAGTAACAGCCTGCCAAAATAAGCAGGAGAAGTAACAAAGATAAAAACAAAAATATCAATGAAAGAGAGCTGCCTTTGCAAAGACAAGTACAGCTGAGAAATGTATAGCAAGACTGTTAAAGTGAAATGGAAGAAGATACAAATAGTGAAATAGGAGCTCACCACAGAGCATATATCAAAAACATAACCAGGAAATACAAGAAACAACTCTACATACATAAAATTGATAAGCTGTCTCAAAAGGGCTAATTTTTTCACCAAATGTAGGAGCCCACAAAGATTCCAACTTGGGGTTTGTTTCTATTTTGACTCAAGAGTCAGAGTTTGCTTTGCCGGGTAAGGCTGCATAATAGGATGTTTGGCCAAAGGCATGGTTATCAGGTGTCTTATACTTCAAGGCCTAATTATAAGATGCTTTGCCGCAAGGTGTGGTTATCTGGTGTTTTGGGAATTAAGAAAGGGTCTAAACTTGTTGTACTTTGATCTTGAAAGGGGGAGGTCTTTTGCCTCTCCCCTTGCTAGTGTATAAAATGTCCATTAGGAATAAACTCAAGGCAACTGAGTATTGACCCCAGGCCCTCCCAAAGTTATCCTGCGTCTCTTATCTTTTTCTTCATCTATGTCTATATTTATTCCTATCTAGCATTTCTCAATTCCTCACTACCCACTTCAAGGACTGTTCAACAGGTCAGGGCTGGACCCCAACAACCAACAACCAAACAAACAAAAAAACCCACTTCATCACACTCAATATGAAGCATGTACTTTGACTAGCCCCATGACTTCAAAGGAACATGTTATAACCCCGAGGCCCAGATGGTTTCAGTGGAGAGTTCTGTGAAATGCTTACTCAGTGTTCTACTCAACATTTCCCAGAAAACAGATGAGGAATCACTTCCCAAATCATCTGAGGAAGCTACTATACCTAAAAAACAAAGCTAAATGAAGACAGTACCAAACAAAACTAGAGAGCAATGTTGTTCATGCACATTGATGCAAAAATCATCAGCACAATATTAGCAAAAATAGAGGCTGGAGAGATGACTCAGTGGTTAAGAGCACTTGCTGCACAATCCTGAGGACCAGTTTGGATTCCAAGCATGCCCATAACCCCAGCACTGCAGGGGACAGAGACAAGAGGATCACTGGGGACAGCTGGCTTCTAACATATCTGAGAAAACATTAAGCCCAAGTTCAGGGAGAAACTTTGCCTCAAAGGAATAGGGGGAAGTGATAGAGAACATTTGGTCTTGCATAGGCACACACACACACACACACACACACACACACACACACACACCATTAGCAAAAATAATCAATGTGTAAAAATAGTCGTAGGGTCAACAAGATGGCTCGTGGGTAATGCACTTACTGTCAAGCCTGACCACTTGTGAGTTTGATCCCTAGGACCCACATAGTAGAAAGAGAGAACCAACACTTGAGAGCTGTCCTCTGACTTCTATGAAAATAATTATGTACATGACCAAGTGAGGTTTATTCCAGGCAGGGATGAAAAATTAGTTCAGTACTCAAAAATCAATCATTGTAACCACTGTACTAACAGACTGAATAAGAACCACATGATTACATGAGCTAATTGCAAAGCATCCAACAAAATCCATGATTTTCAAAAGTCATGGCGAGGGGCTGGAGACATTGCTCAGCAGTTAAGAGCACCAGCTGCCCTTCCAGAGGACCTAGGTTTGATTGTCAGCACACAAGTATCTGTACCTCCAGTTTCAGGCAATCAGATCCCCTCTTATGGCCTCTATGGGCACCAGGCACACATATTAGTGCACAGACATACAGGCAGGCATGACATCCATTCATATAAAATAATAAAATACACTTTTTAACCTTTTTAAAAAGTCTTCAAGGAAACTATACACACACATATTATTGCCTTTGTACTATTAGTGTTGGTATCTAACACTCTTTCCAGAACCTTAAATATGTTCACCTTTATATACACACTATCATGGGTATTTTGTTTTTTGTATTTTATTTTTTGTTTTATTCCAGACAGGGTTTCTCTTTGTAGCCCTGGCTGTCCTGGAACTCACTCTATAGACCAGGCTGGCCTCAAACTCCTGCCTGCCTCTCCTCCTGAATGCTGGGATTACAGGTGTGCACCACTCCTGCCCAGCTTTTTCACATTATAGTTTTTAAACAAAAAAATGTGAAATTATGTCAAATATATTCTGCAACCTAATTGTCTTATCCAATATATTTTGGGATCTTTTCTGAGGCAGGGTCTCATCATGTAGCCCAAGTTGGACTAATATTCTCTATATATCCAAGACTGGCCTTAACACTTGATTCTCCTACCTCCTTTTGACCTCCTAAGAAGTGGGATTGTTGTACCCAGAGTCCCCCAAAGACCACCAAGAGACCAAACCTAATGCAAAAGCAAAGAGTCTTTATATTGCAAGTTAACTCAGGACTCTCTGTCTGTCTGACAAAGCAAGCAGAGCAGGAGAGACCCTGAGTAGCAATGGGGCAGGGTTTTTAAAGCAAGCGGGGCTTGGGGTTTACAGACTACATAGGAACAGACTCAGGACTGGTGAGAGTGGCAATCATGTTAGTAACTTTTAATGGGCTAGGCTCTGTTGGGGGTTACAATTATCCATTTTTGGGCAGGCCTGGACAAGTCCCAGGCTTTGTCCTTGAACTGCCGTGGAGGCTGGCTGGCCTAGCACGTACTGACTGTGGCAGCTGGCTCATTGGCCCAGGCTGTCACACTGACATGCAGCTCTAAGTTGGTGAGGGGTCCCAGACGGTAAACAATTGACTGAACCTTGAGTGGTCAGAGTACGTGCAGAAATGGAGCTACTGCAAGGACCATGTCTTTTGTTCATGGCCCTCCCAGAAACTGCTTGCTCAAGTCTCAGGAAACTGAAATTGAGGCCTGATCTCTGAGAGAAGACTGAGGAGCCTGTTATAGCGTCTGCCTGGTCCTTTGAGGGAGACAGAAGTGTGATATCATGTTTGGCTATTTGGGGTATTTTTCTACAGCAAAACAGAGGACAATTTTGACCTCCTTATTCTCTTGCCTTTGCCTGCCAAGTCCTGTGATTATAGGCACATACCACCATGCCTGTCTTAAATACTCCACTTCTATCAAAGGCTACACAGAATGACATTTCTTATAGTGTTATAATTTTTTTCCTTTGACATTGTAAGTTTCGTTGGAACACTGTTGGAAACAACTAATCATTTGTACAATCTATTCTGGTGTTGGTTGCTACAAGAGTAAGTGGCTAGCCAAGTTTGGGCCCTTTAGTTTAATTATTTATTTTACATTCTAGGAATTGGACTGAACCCAGGGCCTCACACATGCTAGGCGAACATTCTTCCACTATGTTTTATCCCCAGACCTCTGTAAATTTTTATTTTGAGTCAGAGTCTTGCTAAGTGGCCCTGGCAGGCCTTTGAATCCTCATTCCTCAGCCTGTCAAGTAGCTGAGATTATAGGCCTGTGCCATGACGGCCAGACTGTCTTANCCATTTTAAAATGTAATAACCAGGTGTAGTGCATATACCTATAATCCTAGCACTGGGAAGGCAGAGACAAAAGGGAGTTCAAGGCCAGCCTGAGTTACATAGCATTTTCCAGGCCAACCTTGGTCTCCAAAAAGAAAAGGGGTGGTGGGGGGGGGGTAGGAGGTTAATTTTAGCTAGTACCTTCCAGATTTATACTGTCACCTATAGAGAGTAGACAGCTCACATCTTTAAAGCTAACATGAGGTTTTTCAAATTCTCCTAGTATAAGCCAGGCATGGTAACACAAGCCTATAATCCCAGCAATTGAGAGATGGGGGACAGAGGGTCAGGAGTTCAAGACTAGTCAGGGATACATGAAACCTTATCTCATTAAAAAAAAAATTCCTCTGTGACATATTTGTGAGAGTAATAGACATGTAGAGAAAAAAATGTCCCCTGACATAGGCGTCTAGGTTTACACACTAAATAGAAGAGTGAGACATTAAGACATCAGTAGGCTTAAAGAGACACAGATAAAGATATATAAGTGCAAGGACAGACAGACTGATGGACATATATATGGATGTTGTACATGATATGAAATGTCATTTGACACAGTTGAACATTTCTAGAACACACAGCTCTGAACATCTGGAAAGTCAAGTGCCATGAATATGTTAGATGGTTTCAGTGGCAAGGGAAATACTATAATATATAAAACCCCAACATGTGGAATTCTCAGTGTTAGATCAAAGCAGCTGACCCTGAAGAGATTATCCACACCAATGACTTCCCCAAATTGCTTAGCTCCTAATCTGTAGCAACCCCAAGGTAGGGTGGGACAAACAGGATTAGTTTCCTAAATCATACCTTACATCCTATATATCCTATCCAAGTAATTTCATACCCTCCCTAGTCTCCTAAGCTCAGAAACTCCTTCCCTTGAGCTCCGAGATCCTTTCCCTCTAGCGTCTATAAACGTAAGGATTTTCTTTTGACTGAAGGTTGCTGGTAAATGTTTACCATATTCGAGCTTCCCCTGATGTGAGCAGCCTGTATTATGTAAAGGATCTGGTCACCCGGAATCTGTCCCAGCATATCTCTCTAACAAACCTAGAAATAATCTTTAATATTTAAAACACAAAGCTGTGTTGGAGAGACAGTTCAGTAGTTAAGACCACTTGCCTGCTCTTCTAGAGGAACTAAGTTCAGTTTCCAGCACCCAAGTCAGGCAGCTCACAACTGCCTGGAACTCTGGCTGCAGGGGATCAGATGACGTCTTTTGGCCTTGGCACACATGTGCACACTTACACACAGACACATAAATAAGAATAAATCTTTTTTTAAAATCCACTAAGGTGACTCTATCAAGAAGACAAGTCAGGAAGGCCAAGCAGATGTTTTTCTAAGAAGGCATGCAAAGGATAAGTGAGAAGTATATTCTCGGGTAGGAGCTCAGGAACAGTGGCCACACATCATCCAAAGCTTAGGCATCTGAGAGGACAGGGATAATAGTGCACAATGACACGGGGCAGGGGGGCAGCAGGAAGATGACCAATAAAAGAAACAGAGAGGGTCTCTGCATTCACATCACAGTTCAAGAGAGGCTTGGAGGGAACAGCTTCCTGGGCACCCACAACTTGACAGAATAGAGCATATCCACTTCTTGTAGCAGCCGGGCAGGATGCCTGAGGCCTAAAGGTACTACATCCCTGGCCCTTTCTGCTGGGATGGGATTCTGCTACCTGTTTTTCTTGGGGGTGTCTTGCAGTCCTAGGTTCTCTTTGCCCAAGCTTCCTTCTTCGCCTATCTCCTTCCAAGCTTTAACTACACAGGAGAACCAATGTCCCTCTCTAGCTGACTGCAGCTCACTTGTGTTCATGCCTTACTGGTATTTCCTTCATTATCTCTGGCTTGTCTGATGGTAGCTTGGCATCTGCTTCCTGGAAAACCTAAAGTGTCACACAGGGAATCTGCAGCTCTGCTGGCAAGGAAAGCCGGATGGAGGCACAGCACCTGTTACTACCAGGGCCACCAGCTGTCTCGGAGCTTAAGAAGACAGTCACCATGCCAGGCCACACTTTTTGCTAATACTTTCTAGTAAAGACTAACTGCAGAGACCATGCAGATCTGCAAATCTAAGGTCAGCCTGGTCTANACAGTGAGACNGTGTCTCAAANGAAAAAAATAAAAAATCATATTTGAACCAAGATAAGCTATATGGCTGCTGATTGCAGAGCCAAGGAAGTAGAGGTATCCAAGACCATTAGAACTCAGATATTTAGTGAATCCCAGATGCCACCTTCTCATAAAACTATCCAAGGAATAAAACCATATGGTCACGTCCATCAGAGCAATGCCTACTCTCTGGTACCAATTTCTGTACTAATTTGATTTCCTATTGCTGTCATAAACACCCATGACCAAAGGAAACTTGGGAATGAAAGGATTTATTTTGGTGTACAGATCAAATTCATCATCAAGGGGGGCCAAGGCAGGAACTCAAGTGAGGAACTTGAAGCAAAAACTAATAGGGGAATGTTGCTAACTGGCTTACTTTCCTTAGCTTGTCCAACACTCACAAAGCTACATTTTTAGTGGCTTGTTTATTATATGAGATAGGGCCTTACTATGTTGGCCTGGCTGCCTGAAACTCTCTTTCTAGACTAGACTGGCTTTGGATTCAAAGCGATCTACCTATCTCTACCATCTGAGTGCTGGGATTAAAGGCGTTCAATACCACATCCAGCCCAGGTTTGGGTTTTTGTTTTTAGATAGAATCTCACAATTGGTTCAGGATTGTCAAGAACCCTCTGCAATCATCTTGTCTCAGCCTCCAGAGCCACCACACTGAGTTTTATCTAAGATGTCTCAGGTATTATTAAACCACCATCCTTTTCAAATTGTTCATGTAGTGTAGACTATTACATATTACAGGCACGTCTGCTCTACATACAAGACACACACACACACACACACACACGAGAGAGAGAGAGAGAGAGAGAGAGAGAGAGAGAGGATTGAAAAAGAAAAGCCTAATGTTTCTCCCCAAGATCTAGGAAATAAGCACAATTACTGAGTACTACTCTAAACAATAGTTAGAAAAAGTGGGGAGTTAGAGAGGGANGGAGAGAGGAGAGAGAGAAAAACAGAGGTGGGAAATGGGGGAAGAAACAGCTGCCTGCCAATATACTGGACTGTAATATCCCATAACCAAAAGCCACTGTTGACTGTCAGGGCATGTTCATNTTGACATCAGATGATCCACCCAGGAGAGACCAACCCCTGCTCCAAATCTTTCAGAATCTTCACTGAGTAAGCTGCACTAGTGGGACAGCACTGCTACAGAGGAGTTGGCCCTCTAGCTTGGTCCACATTAGCTGGCTTGAGGTTCCCAGGAGCACAGGGGGACACAGTGGGCATAGTGCTGAGGGAAGAAAATGCTATTTACAGTTTGATAACCATCAGTGTCAGATTCTTCTCTGTGCTTGCTGTTTTCCTATCTTTGAAATTCTATACTTTTGTCTTTCTTATTCCACACCTCAATCCACTTACACATCCTGCAAAGCCCATGGCGGAGGCAGAGAATAGAAGCACAGAGGTAAAAAACAATAAAGAAAAACGAAAAGGCTGTCTGTGAGCCTCCTCTTCCAGCTGATTGACATAATTATGAACTTGGCTAAAAACAAAGCCTTTTGAGGAATTATTACATAAAAGGATTTAAAGTCCAAGGCCAACANAGGTAATTTAGCAAGGCTCTGTCTCAAACTAAAATAACAAAAGGGCTAGCGGTGTAGCTCAGTGGCAGAGTATGTGCCTAGTATGTATAAGGCCCTACCTGGGTTCGATCTCCAGCACTGAACAAGAAAAAAAGAAAAAAAGACTGTTTTCACTCCTTAGTATTAATTAGTTTTGTTGTTTAAGAGACAGGACCTTACTTTGTAACACAGATTGACCTTGAACTTGAAAGCATCTTGCCTTTGCCNCCCAGAGTACTAGTATTACAGGGTTGCCCTATCAGGTCCCATGTCTCTGGGATNTAAATAATTTAAATAATATATNTGTGTGTGTCTGTGNGCACACACACATGTGTACATGTGTTTTATACATGTATATATAATTTATATATACATATAACTTAAAACCAAGATGGTTCTGCTCTGGACAGATAGAGCTATGTGTCCTTATTGGCAACTTTGCTGGAGGATGCATGTTAGCATCTGTGAAAATTATATATATGATATATATAATTAGTCATTAAACTCCTTAAAAATGTATTGGTCAAAAAAAATGTATTGGTCCAGCCAAATTTCTTAGACTGGCACTTCTAGTTTATCCAGTGTCTTCTAGGCCTGTATTCCCCACATTGTCTCCAGCTTGCTAACTCTTTCAGAGCATTTGACTAAGGGGATATGTGGTGGTTTGAAAGAAAATGGCCCCCACAGACTCACAGGGAGTGGCACTATTAGGAGATGTGGCCTTTCCAGAGTAGGTGTAGCTTTGTTGGAAGAAGTATGTCACTAGCAGTGGGCTTTGAGGTCTCAGAAGCTCAAGCCAAGCCTAGTGGCTCACTGTCTTTTCCTGCTGCCTTTGGATCCAGATACAGAACTCTCAGCTACCCCTCCAGTACCATGTATTCCTGTGTGCCGCCATGCTTCCCACCATGATGACAATGGATGAGACCTCTGAACTACAAGCCAGCCCCACTGAAATGTTTTCCTTTATTAGAGGTTCCATGCTCATGGTGTCTCTTCATAGCAATAGAAACCTTAACTAAGACAGGCATATTAGTCACGTAGGANCTTTCACAGANGCTAACATGCATCCTCTAGCAAAGTCACCAATAAGGACACATAGCTCTGTCTGTCCAGAGCAGAACCACCTTCATTTTGAGTACTGCCATTCTCAACTCTGTTACAGTNTGGAGAAGAATGGTGGCTGTAGATCATGGATACTGCCCCCTCACCTACGGCTGTGGTGATTGGTCTCTGATCCATCAGATCAAACAGAGAGAATCCTTTTCTGAGACTCCTCTAAATGGAGCATGAAGGAGAAAGATGTTCATTTCTGGTAAGGAAGCCATAAAGGTGCAGACATGGGGTGCTGCAAGCATGGCAGGAAGTGTAAGTGTCTGTGTGTAAAGAGAAAGATAAATTGGAACAGAGCCAGCCAGTCTTGGCTGTTTCTAAATTCCCTAAATCCAGATCAAACCACCCATCCCATTCTTCGCTGATAAGGATCAATGCATTTCCTTTTGCCAGGTCTACGTAGTGGTACACACCTGTAATCCCAGCACTGANGCAGGAGGATCTTGAGTTCGAGTTTAGCTTGGGATGCATAGGTAAGCTATACCTACTTTGAAAAATAATAATAATTTAGGGCTGGAGAGTTAGCTCAGAGGTTGAGAATACTTGTTACTCTTGCAAAGGACTCAGGTGAAATTCCCAGCACCCACATGGTGGCTCACAACCATCTATAATGCCAATTCCAGGGGATCTGACACCCTCTTCTGATTTCCACCAGTACTAGGCATGCAGGCAAAACACTCAAAACATAAAATAAATAAATATTTAAAATAATTTAAAAAAATATCGTTCGTAAGGATTAGCTATTTCAAGTTGGACTTCAGCTATTTACAACTTATCAGTTGACTCTTCATGGTGTGTGTGTGTGTGTGTGTGTGT
>LZPO01017364.1:295092-307643 GCA_001675575.1 Neotoma lepida | reverse complement strand
AGGCCCCGCCGCCGCCGCCGCCGCGCTCTCCGCCTTGCGCCCGGCGATTGGCTGGCGGGGGTCACGCGGGCGCGATCAGCTGGGCCGGCTGCGGGCGGTCGGCCTGGCGGGGACCCCAAAGCTGGCTGGTGAGCCCACCGCGCGGCTCCTCCCTGCTGGCGGAGGTAGGCAGCCTCCTGCCCACCCCGTTATTCCGCGCTGCTGTCCAGGTAGGTAGCGTGACCGAGTATTGCCAGCGCGAGTGAGAAGCCGCAGCAGTGCAAAGGTCTGTTTAATCCTGACACCGACTCTAATCTCCCTTTGGAGTGGCAATGAGGGAAGGTGTACACAGCTCATTTATTTTTAAACTTTTTTTCTGTTTACAGAGCCCCGTTGGAAATCTGAGGATTTTTATTTCAGGTGTCGTTTGACAGATGGAAAAATCTGAAAGTAACCACGGGTTTACCGTGGTTTGGAAAATAAGTGAGCTTGCCGGTGAAGTGGCAGGCATAATAGGAGACCTATCAGACAGTTTTGCAAGCCGCATAGACAGGGTTGCAGCTGCATTCCAGCATCGAGAAAGGCAAAGCTTTTCAGTGTTTTTAGGGTGCATATTTGTGCCAGATGTGAAGTGCCTTGATGGGTTCTTTACTAAAAATTAATCGCATATTATAGTGTATTAGGTAAAGAGATTTCCAGAAAATGTGAATTCTTCTCTCTGGACGCTCCCAATTTAGTAAAAGGTTACAGACGAATGAAATTGAGAAACAGCACAACACTAAGTATTGGTAAGTTATGAAATGAGTGTTACAGAAAGTTCAAAGATGAGACAGTGAGACACCGGGAGGAGGAAGTAGGAAGTATTCTGAAGAGAACTGATATTAAGCTTGGAAAATGAAAAGCCTGTGGGTTNATGTTGGCCAGATGGGCTTAGGAAAAACAGTCTTGGAGCTTTTGAAAATAGCAAGAAGATGGAGCATGTGCAGTCTGACAGACATATATGTGTGTGTGTGGATATATGTGTGTGTAAATGCACACAACCTGGTGTGTGTAGTGGAGCACAAGGTACTTTTTACTCTTTGAAAGGAACTAATAGCATTTGTTTTTCAATAGAGTCTTAAACCCCATAGGCCAGGCGGGCCTTAAGCTCTGCTTTGTTGTCCTTGGTGCTAGAATTCCAGGTGTGCTAATTAATGCCTGCCTTGTACCCTCATCTGGCCTGCTGTTCAGTACAGATCTTTCCCCTTAGTTTATGTGTAGCANCCATCTTACCTCTAGGAAAGGCACACAATGAAATGCATTCAGTTTGTAAGGGAAACCAACTTGGATTTTTAACAGTAACTTTTCTAAGCATGCCTGACAAAATGTATGTGGCTTCTTCTCAAAGAACATCTAGTTGGAATACTGGGACTTTTCCTAGACTCATTCGTCTTCTCTGTCCACTAAGGAGATTTAGAAACAATAAAAAGGGAAAGGGGCATCGTCGAGAAGGCCCTGCAGGTAAAGGTGCTTGATGAAGGTCTGATAGCCTGACTTAGTTCAGAGACCCACATGATGGAAAGAGAGAACTTGTTCCACAAAGCTGTCCTGTTCTCTGTGTGCCCCAAGCAATTAAATAGGTCTAATAAAAATGTCTAAATTTAATAAAGAAATAAGACTTACCTCAAACCCTATGAAAAAGTCTATGGGACATGAAACTACTGCTAAATATATATTTGTGAGACGTGAAGGTAGTCCTAAGTATATTTGTATCTAGACTATCCTGTGTTTTGTAGTGCCTTGACAGTTGTGTAACTATGTAAATTAATACTATTTCCCTGGTAATGCTGTGTGGTAACAAATGTGTAATTTGGGAACTGTTAGCTAGACATGAATTTGCTATTTGGCATTTCAGTCTAGAAATCACATAAACTGTACTGTAGCTATCCAGCAAGAAGCTTTCAGTTGTATCACAACAAACAAGGGGATCACGTTTGTCTTGCCAAGAAGTTTTTGGGGAGATGACCAACTCAGATTATTTGCTGACTCATGACTAGCTGCTGAGTTCTGTGACTGGTCTTGTTTTCTAATGATGACTAAGCAGTATTCTAGAAGTACAGTCAGTATGGAAGTTGTTTAACAAAACATGAAATAAGGCATTGTGTTAGGTGAGAAGACCGGACATACTTACTGTCAGATGAAGACCCAGTCCCACAAGCAGGTCATCATTTGACCCAGCAGAGTGACCTGATACTGTACTGTAAGAGGATGACATGGCTGTCTTATGTTACTGAAACTTGGCTCTTGCTAACCAAGTACAAAAGTAAGAAAATTGGACTGGGATTGTATCGTAGTGGGAGTGTGTTTTTCTAGCACACGGAAGGTATTTGGTTTGATTTTCAGTATTACAAAAAGACAAAAATAGATTTTATAGATTGAACTGTTGTTTCCCCTTGTAACTTTTAAATAGAATATTGTTACAAACTGCTATGAAAATAGTTAATGAAACTGCAATAGCATCGAATGTTTATTACTAAATTAATAATTATTCCAGCTATTAAAAGTTTTATGGTTTTTGTTCTTTCCTTTGTTCTAGAGAGAAGAGACTGAAAACCAAATAGACAACCACGTTTTCATGTGAATCCATTTTAGCAGAATCAAAAACTACTTCTGGAAGGGGCAGATTTTTGTAGCCCTTCTCATACTAGAACCCTGTGTACAACCTCCTTATACACATTTTATCTTCCTCTATCTGGTGCAGTGAAAAAAAAACCCTCTGCTCCGTCCAGAGGTGGTAGGAACACTGTGGGGGTGTTTGTGGAAGTGCCCCGAAGGTATAATTCCTTAACTAAGGAATAGTCTTTCTGGAGTAGACGTTTTCCACCAGGTCCTGTGCAAATGCAAATAGATGTCTATTGTTCTCCTTGGTATTTTTAGAGCTAGGAAATGGTGCCTCCTTAGGCTAAATCCATTTGCCAGGATTGAGACCAAACTGGATTATTAATTATAGGGAGGGCAGGTACCTATTTTAAGACCAAAGTTGAGACACTAAAAATTGGAAATCTTAGGTTCTAGCTTTTGTCCTGTTTATATCTTTACTGCCTGAATACTTAACATGTAGGTGAAGCTGTTGATTGCTACTGTTTTGTATCCATTCTGAACCCTACTTTCATATCTGTGGGTGGGGCAGAACTGGAATGGGATATGTAGTCTACTTTTATGACCTTTATTTAACATTCACTATACAGGGTCCTGTTCTCAGGATATAGTACCTCTATTTAATTCTCATTCAGAGATATTGCTGTTGCCTTTTTACATAGGAAATGGGATAATTTGTCAAAGTTTTCAAGGGTGTTGAGGAAGGGGGAGCTGGAATATAGAAATAGCACCTGGCTTTAGAGTTTAATCTAGACCATACTGTGTAAGTCCTTGGGGGTGCAGTGAGTAGGCAGCGGCCGGGTATACATTATTGATTTGAGTAATCTTCATATAGTTGATCTTCAGTGTGCTCCAGTGGTTATGGAAAGCTAAGGATTTTTGTTTTTTGAGACTGAGACTCTCACTTCAATACTCTGCTCAGTCTTCTGAATGCTGGGATTACAGACCTGAGCCACTATGCCCAACTCAGAATGCCAATGATTTTAGCCAGAAAATCCATGAAGGAAAGGGGAGTGGAATGGAAGTACAATCATTTGTCAGCTACTCCTATTGATCTTTAGACCTGACTGCCAGCCAAGTTTCTGTTTTTCTGAGAAAGACTGCTTTCTAAGTGAAGATCTTTTTCCCTGTCTTGGTGTGTTCTTAAGCAGGATAGACTTGTCCTGATAAGGACTTCTGAGATGGTGATGTCTGAGTATTGGAAGCCACCAGTTCATACAGTCACCACGTAGACTCTGCTGGTAGCTAGAAAGCAGTTAAGTATGAACAAAGGAGTGTAGCTATGTTTCAAAGAAACTATCACCACTAAAATACTTGTTTTCTTCTTAACCTTTTAAAAGAATAATTTTATTTTTAGCATGTGGGCAATTGAATTAGAGGTGATCTAGATTTGGCCAACTGACCCTGGTTTGCTGACCCCTGTGTTTTTGGTTTGGGTTTTATTTTATTCTGTGTGCATAGATGTTTTGCCTGCATGTAGTCTGTGCACTAGTAGTGTGTCTGGTGCAGGTGGAGGCCAGAAGAGGGCGTCTGATACTCTGGAACTGGAGTTACAGATGTTGTGAGTCTATATATATGGGTGATGGAAATCAAACCCAGGTCCCCTGGAAGAGTGGCCAATGCTCTTAACTGCTGAGTCAGAACAGACCAACAATAAGATACCACATTTCAAAAGAGCCAAACAGGCTTTTTAGATAATTGTTTTATGACCTGAAAACTAGGGATTTATACAAACCCAGAATGTCCAATTTTTAAAATCATTCCTTCCTAGGGACATTGTCTCATAGGTTCTTGAAAGAAANGTCATTTTCTTCTTTTTTAAACTTACAGATAAATTGTGTAATTAAAAAAATGTAAGGTGGAGATCCTGAGATGTAATTACTTAACTAGAATCTTCTGTTGCAAATAGAAGTTAGAAATTATAGGGTAAGGGTGCTGTTTGGTGGGAGAAGAAATTGAAGATAACNAGTAAAATACCTGAGTTGTCTATGAACTTCACTGTATTTTCATCCTGGTCTCTCACTACTTCAGATAATAGCAGATAAACTGTTAANCAACCAGGTTTGATACTTTGACCTTTTTAGGATTTTATAGCTAGAACTGTGCAAAAGTACTGCCAGAAGGGCCTTGCTTACATGTGACTTACAAAATAATATTGTACTGGTGTCGCTTGTAGTGTTGAATTAGAAGGAGCATCATAAATAAAACTTAATCCACACTCGTAGTTGGGCCCTAATTTCAGCCATACGTGGAACTTAAGCTGGAAAAGTATCAAATGATATGTTTTTTTTGCAGTGGGACACAGTTAGGTGCTGTGACAACTGAAGAGCTTGGAGATTCTGCTAAATCAACCAAAACAATTAGCATATGTGGGAAATGCTTTAGGTGTAAAAAATAATTCCCAGACGCTGGGTAGTAGTGCTAGAGGCTAGAAGAAGAGGCTAGCTGCAGACTAGTTTGTGAGAATTTTAGGGGCAAAGCCAGTTTGTGGGGATGATGGTACGACTTCATAGAGTTACAAGGAGTCATGGGGTACTTACCAGTAGACAAGGTTATCACATAATGAAGCATTTCTTTTTTTGTTTTGTTTTGTTTTGTTTGTTTTTTGGTTTTTCAAGACAGGGTTTCTTTGTGTAGCTTTGGCGCCTTTCCTGGAACTCACTCTGTAGCCCAGGCTGGCCTCGAACTCACAGAGATCCGCCTGCCTCTGCCTCCCAAATGGAAGCATTTCTTAATATGCTCTTTGGGACTTTTGTTTTCTTTTGATATTCTGGAGAGATGCTAAAGATGGAGCTAGGCCTCTCACGTGGCAGCAAGCACTCTACCACTGAGCCATACTATTAGCCCAATAAAATTTTAGGATCAACCCTCTACCCCCAGTATTCAAACCTGGGCCTCATATGGTAGGCAAAATGCTCTTTCACGGAGCCACATCTTGGACATTTTCCACATTCTGCCCCTTCCCTTTCATTTTCTAAGTTTTATTTTGAGACAGAACTTCACTGGACTTCACAGGCTGATATTAAACTCCAAATACTTCTGCCTCGGCCTTGAAGGTGTTTAGTTTTTCTGTAAGAATTGCCTCTAGGTAATTGTGATGGCATAGACCTATATTCCCATCACTTGGGAGGCTGAAGCAGGAGGAATATTGTAAATCAAGTCAGCCTTGACTGCATACCATGACCTGTTTCAGGTTTTTCCAACAAAAGGTTTCAACATTTATAGAGAAGCAGTTTTGTAGAGCTTTTAGAAGGTAGTGGCTAAATTGTATTTCTCTGTTTGTATTTTGTAGCACTAAGCCAACATAAGTGTAGCATTATCTGTGAATGTGTGCTGGGTTTAAAACACACTGTGGCTGTTAACAGTCTTAGATGGGATGAGTGTTTGAATACATGTGATAAAAGGTAAAAAGAAAAGGTTTTCCAAACTGATGTAAGTGGTGGTATTATGTTTATAGTTGTTTTCTAATTTTAGGGAGTGTATGATTAGGTTGCCACTGAGTTAGTGAATACAGGAGAAGGATGTGTGGTCAACCTGAGGGAAAGAGACTGACTCCAGCAGCTATATGTCCCTTAGGTGTGAGGGAAGTGAGAATTGGAATAAGATTTAGTTTAGAGCCTAGCTCTACTTGTTGGAAACTACATGGGCTGTATTTTTGCACCTATAAAAGTAGGGTAAGTATATACCTACTATAAGAATTACCACAGTTAAATGATATGTACCAAGTGCAGTGTCCCATACACTGAACATACTTAGGTCTGAGACGGTTCACACTGTTCAGGTCCAGACAAATGTGATGACTCTTAGCCTTTTAATGTCTCCTCCTCAAGAATAAAGTGGCTTTCTTCAGACTACTGAAGTGACTACTAGGGAATTTATAAACAGTAGGAATTTATTTCTCATGGTTCTAAGAAAAAAGCACCAGCAGAATTGTGTCGGCAAAGACTTGTTTCCTGGTTCCTTGATGCCGCTTTAGATGTGTCTTGATGGTAGGAAGGGCAAGACAGCTCTATGGTGCCTCTTTAAGGCCCCCAGTCCTCTAATGAGGGTTCTGTCTTCATGACCCATTTACTCCCCAGATGCCATCACATTGGTGACTGGGTTTCAATGTTCAAGTTCTATGGGGACACAGATTTTCAAGATATAGCAGTGGGATTGTAATTGATGTCAGCCTGGTGACAGCTTTAGTACTTCAGTACTGTTTTGCATTTCTAACATTGTAAAGCTGAGGCTTGCTGTGATCTAAAGACCATGCAGAGGTTTTACTTCTGTTGACAACATAACTTTTTTTGGCAAACAAAAACTACATTTTATAGTTACAAATACTTATGTTTATATGTAAATGGCAATCACAATCAGGAATCAATCATGTAACATAAAGTTCTTCCTAGATATTTTTAGTCTTGGTAATGAATCATATAATTGAAGCCAGTAAAAATACTTGGGTAGAGTAAAAAATAGAATGAATTTGAAGCAGGAAAGGAGGCATATTAAGTCTATTTACCCTCAGTACCAAATGGTGGGTCACAGCTATTCCTGTAATACTGAGCCAAAGATAGAATGATGTAGGTAGAAGGCATATAGTTTGTTTGGAACCATGGCATCTTCCACAGTAGCATCTAAGGTCAATCTAGAAATAGAGTTATTATTTCATTATAGTTAAAATAAATCAAGTCTGATATTTGAAAGCTGGAAAGAAAATTACCTTTAAAACAAATCCCTGAAACTCTGGCTGAAGCTAAATGAGAAAATAAATTGGGATGGGAGAGAATAGTAAACTGCTTAACATAGTTGCTATGAGAAAATATGTGTGTATTCCGTAACCTGATCCCCTCCCTCCCCAAAANGTACAGGTCCTTCTACCCAAATTTTATTTTGTTCTTAAGGTTTCTATTTTATTTATTTAGTGTGTATCTGTGTGCAGGTACCCTTGCAGGCCATAAGAGGATATCAGATCCGGAGCTGGAGTTTATATGAGCTGCCTGATACAGGTGCTAGGGACAGAGCTCAAGTCCTCTGCAAGAGCAATAAGTGCTCTTAACCACTGACCTATCTCTCCTGCCCCCCAGTTTTATTTTATTTTATTTTATTTTATTTTATTTTATTTTATTTTAAGATTTATGTGTGTTTTGGTCAGCCCTGTGTATCAGTGACCATGGAGTCCAGAAGAGGGTGTCAGAGCCCTTGGAACTGGATCTACACTAAGTTACAGGCTTCCTGATGTGGGTGCTGGGAGCTGAACATGGGTCCTCAAGAGCACCAAGTGCTCTTAGCTAATGAGCATCTCTCCAGCCACCTAGAATTTTGTGTTTTGATTTTGTTTGTTTTGAAGACATGGCTTTTGTGTGTAGCCCTAGCTGTCCTGGAACTCACTCTGTAGATAAGGCTGGCCTCGAACTCACAGAGATCTGCCTGCCTCTGCCTCCCAAGTGCTGGGACTAAAGGCATGCACTACCACCACCTGGCTTAGCATTTATTTTTAATTCATTTGTGGTGTAAGGAGTGACTCCAGGGCCTTATACATACTAGGTGAGCACTCTACCACTGAACTACACCCCCAGCCCTCTTTCCCTAAATTTTAGTTATGTTTGAGTCAGGGTCTCTTTCTGTAGTCCAGAAACTTGCAAAATAAACCAAACTGGCCTGAAAATTTGTGGTGTTTCCCTGGGGCTCTGCCCCTTGACTGTTGAGATTACTGGGGTCCGTCCCCAGTTCTAACTCTTCCTCAGATTTTAAGTATCAGTTTACCTTTTTAAAATTAATAAGAGCTTGTATATGGTTCAGATGAAATTTGTCAGTTTTGTTCACTGCTGTATCTCTGGGTTGATGAATTCAGCCTAACAGGCCTTAAGTTAATGTGCTCTCCTCTTGCTCTAGCTCTTTCTCTCTTTTTTACTGTGTGTGTTCACGTATGTGTGTGTTGAAAGTCAATGTGCTTAAGGATGTAAAAGCAGCAAGCATTGCCAGAAATGGAATCAGAAAGTTAACTANATAGCTTAAGTCTGATGTTAGGTTTACATATTGTGGCTTTGTTCCTTTAAAAAACAAAAAACAAAAACAGAAAACCAGTAGTCTTATGTAGCCTTGACTGCCCTGGAACTCCCCCTCTCTTAGGCATACCTCAAATGTGAACTGATACATTCTGCCTCTGATGATATTTTTTAATATATTAGTTTTCGTTTTTGGTTTATTTGTTTTTGTCTTTTGGAGATAGGGTTTTTCTCTATAATAGCCCTTAGTGCCCTGGAACATACTCTGTAGACCAGGCCGACCTTGAACTCACAGAGATCTGCCTGCCTCTACCTCCCAAGTACTGGGATTAAAGACATGCACCACCAAGCCCAGCCTTAGTTTCTCTTTTTTAATTAATATTTTTGGTTATAGAATGGATTTCATTATGACATTTCAAACGTGTCATACTTTTCACNCATTCCCCCCATTTCCCCTCTCCTGTGTTCCCGCTTCCCTTTAGAATGACCCTTCTGATAACATTAGGATTGTCTCAGGGCTGGAAAAGTTCATAAATCTAAGAAGAAATAGAGTTTCCTTATTAGTTTGTAATGAAAGTACTGCACACATGTCTGGATTCCCCCCCACACACACACACACAAAGGACAGCTGTATCAGCTCTGCTTACCACTTAACATGTTAGGAAACATTTGAAACACAGGAACTGATAACACCCAGAAACACTTTAAAATGAAACCTGGGATATATTCTTGAGTAATCTAGAGGTTTAAAAATACTTGAGAAGATATGAATTGCAGTGAAATTAAGGGATTGAATCTGTTGCCTTCTGTAACTCTTGAAATACTGAAGTGTGTGTTATCCTGGTTTCAGAAACTTGTTTCAAAGCTTTGTTGGTTGAGGATTTTAGTGCTTCTGTAATTTATTGGATTAGTAATCAGTAAAATTCCTTAATGCTAAGTCACATCATAGCTGGAAAATCCATGTTCTCCTTTTCTGTCCTGGTTGCTCTAGCGTTAAGCTAGCTAGATCTGCACCATGCCCCCTTCCTTTGGGAGACGCAGTGGAGGGTAATGAAGAACTTTGTCTTAGAGTTTGTGGAGCTGCATTCCAGCTACTGTTCTGTAACAGCTGCAACCTTTGATCTGTCAACTTGTTTGGGTGAAGCGGGGGGGGGGGGGGGTGAAACCCTCCCAGAATTGTGAATTTTAAAGTAAGTGCTCCATAGACTTTAGACTCAGACTTACTGGATGAAGTTAGTGCTGTTTGCACTAGATAATGACCACAGACCTATTAGCTCACCTCTCTCTCCCTTGTTTTTATTTTCATTGTATTTTGTGTGTGTAGTGTGTGGTGCTGGTGCAGAACTCAGGGCTTCCAGTATGACAGGCAGGTGTTCCACCAGTGACCTATATTCCCAGCCCTTTCTCGTTTTTAAATTGTACTGTCATCTGCTCTTATCTGATTACCCCACCTGTGCCCCATACCTCCAAGTTTTTCCTTAAATTACATACCACATGCTCAGAATGTAGACTTACCGCTGGTGCTTTTTTTCACACTCTGTGTATGGGTGTTTTGCCTGCATGTAGTTCTGTGCCTTTGGAGGGCATTGAATCACCTGGGGTTACAGTCGTGATCCTTCATGTGGGTGTTGGGAATCAGCCCCATATGGAGCCATCTCTCCAGCCCATCTGTGCCAGTGATATATATGAAATTCCATTTTCCTTTTGTTCGTTCCTCACACCAACGAACAGAGAAGTGATACCATTCCTTAGTCTCAACTAAGCATGTTTATGGGGTGTCTTGTTTATTTGTTTACTGTGTGAACTTTGAATCCCTTTGTTCAGGGTCAGCTATTTCACAGAACAGGTACTAGAAAAAAAAACAGATTATAGTATATAAATAACCTATAACACCTCCCCTAATAGCTGCTACCAATTTTTTTAATAATGCCTGTCTTTTTCCATTTGTTCTAGGTTTTTAGAACTTTAGCTCTCAAAATGGGCAGAATCTTCCTTGATCATATCGGTGGTACCCGTCTGTTTTCTTGTGCAAACTGTGATACGATCCTGACCAACCGCTCAGAACTCATCTCTACTCGATTCACAGGCGCCACTGGTAGAGCGTTTCTTTTTAACAAGGTTGGTGGGAAAAGCTTCATTCTTACATATCTTCAGTGGATATAGTTGAGAGCAACACTAGACTATTTCCTCAAGAGTTAACAGATACCAGGAAATATCAGAATGGCGGCTGAAACCTACAGAAGAAGCTGCCTATTAGCTTGTCTCTGGGATTTCAGGGATACATTACTGGAACATGATTTTATTTTATTTATGTATTTATTTTTACAAAGCCTAAATAAAGAGTTAGAAGAAGAGAGGCAGAGCTTCTGTCTATAGAAGATTATAAGGCGGTAGCTTCTGTCTATAATCCCAGTACTTGGAAAGCCGAAGCAGGAAGATTGCCACAAACTGGAGAACAAACTGAGGAACACAGTGAGTTACAGGCCAGTTGGATCAGCTTCACCTACACAGTGAGACTCTGTCTCAAAACAGCAATAAAAAAGGACGGGTCCTGTCTCTTTGTGAAATGTCCAGTGTAAAAATGTGTTACTTCATAGAAGTTGGAAAAAAAGGCTGACATACCCATCTTCTCTCCCTTCTGTGTCACTGACTGGCCCCCTGGGGAGGTATCCATTGTAGTTTATCTATTGGAAGTGAATCTGGCTAGCTTCTCCTGCTGTATAATGAATGGTTGCCATTCGGCTTTCTGGTTATCATTTGGCTTCTTTGGATCTACCAAAAGGAAAAGCATTTACAGATTTGCAAATGTGTGTCTAGTCTGCTTGGCTTTGAAATTTTGGACCTGTTTTGAGATTAGTTGATATGATTGTGCACCCTGGAGCCTAGCAAAGTTGTGTTTCCAAATCTTTTTTTGTTTGTTTGTTTGGTTGGTTGGTTTTTCGAGACAGGGTTTCTCTGTGTAGCCCTGGTTGTCCTGGAACTCACTCTGTAGACCAGGCTGACCTCNAACTCACAGAGATCCACCTGCCTCTGCCTCCTGAGTGCTGGGATAAAGGTGTGCGCCACCACACCTGGCTGAATTTCCAAATCTTTTAGACTAAGAAACAAATCTAGTCTTGTCTCAAGTGAGTGCTTTTAGAAGGTCAGATTAACTTCTCACTAGAGATTGTTGCTCTGTTCTCTGAGAGAAACAATAGTGTGTTCCTTTTACAGAGGAGGAGCTGATACTGTGGCAGGCCAGCTGCCTGTTAACTGTAAAGGATCTTCAATCTTGCTCATTCATTTACTTAGTCTTGGTTTTTATGTTAGTGTCAAGGTTAAATAGTTGGAATTAAGACTGTATAACCTTTAAAGCCAAAATTATTTACTATTGATCTTTTAGAGGAAAGTGAAGCTTAGAGGATTGTTGGGTATTTAGAGTGGTTGGAAATTCTCCAGATTATTTTAGAATCTAATTCTTGTGTTCATTATCTTTTTCACTTCCTTAAACTAATGTGTTGCATTGTATAGCTTGTGGTAGGTTAGCCTAGCCCAACCTATTTGTATATAGAGAGTATGTTTTCAGAAACAAATATGACACTTCTTTCATTATCTTACATTCATCACTACAGTGTGAATTAAGAATTGGACCCAAACGTATATCTCACGGCTTCAATTCCAGACCTTTTTCTTCACTACAACCAGAAGTAGAACTACCATATGTAAATGGCGAGACTTGGACTTGTCTAGATTGGGGCCTGAAAAGGTGGCTCAGCAGTTAAGAGNACTAGTTGCTCTTGTAGCAGACCCAAGTTTGGTTCCTAGTCACATGGTGGCTCACAGCCATCTGTAATTCTAGTTCTAGGGGATCCAATGCCTTCTGACCTCCACAGGCACCAGACACACATGTGCATACATGTGGGCAAAGCACTCATCCAGAGAAAAATTAAGTAACTCTTTAAAAAA
>LZPO01017364.1:249506-262004 GCA_001675575.1 Neotoma lepida | reverse complement strand
TGTATGTGTGTGTGTATATGTGTATGTGTGTGTATGTGTGTGTGTGTATGTGTATGTGTGTGTGTGTGTACTCAGGTATACATGAGCATACATGTGTGCGAACAGAAGCCAGGGGTCAATGTTGGTGTGGATATCAGGTTTCTTTCCACGGTTGCTTCCCACCTTTATATTTGAGACAGGGTCTCTCACTGAACACGCAGCTCATGGATTTTCTTAGGCTGCCAGGCCAATGTGCTTCAAAGATCTGCGTGCCCCTCCCCCCCACTGGCTCACCCTCTAGAAGCACACCTACAAGCCTGAGGTTTTTATGTGGATGCTTGGGATCCACACTTGAGTCCGATAACACGAATCTTAAATGGTCTTATAAATCCTGGAGTTAGATATTGGGGTGAATGCTGAAAGATCAGAGAGACTAAGGAACAAGCCACTGCCACGTCTNACCTCTAGGACTCCTCAGCCTGAAAAACCTTCAGCTCCTGTCTCCTCACGCCTTATATACCTTCCTCCTCCCTGCCATATTACTTCTAGTGCTGGGATTAAAGGCGTATGATTCCCAAGTGCCTGGCTCTGTTTCTCTCCTAGACTGAGTCAATCTCTTGTAGTCCAGGGTGGCTTTGAACTCACAGAGATTCAGACAGATCTCCACCTCCCAAGTGCTAGGATTAAAGATGTGTGCCACCACTACCTGGCATCTATGTTTAATCTAGTGGCTTGTTCAGTCCTCCAATCTTCGAGCAAATTTTTTAGGGTACACAATATATCACCACAGGGTCCTCATGCTTGCATGGCACATTCCCTTAGGCCCTGAAGCTATATTTTGGTTTTTGTTTTTTTGAGACAGGATTTCACTATGTAGTTCTGGCTGTCTACTGTGTAGACCAGGCTGTCCTCCAACTCACAGAGATCCACCTGCCTCTGCATCCCAAGATTAAAGGCATGCACCACTACTCCCCACTTAAAGCTGTATTTTTAAATCCACCTAATGCTTTGGCCTCTTATTTTTTTCCAGGGTCTCCTTCTGTCAGTTTTTTAAACTCAGGGCCTTCCACACGCTAGGCAGACATTCTGCTACTGAGCTATATCCTCAACCCTAAAGCTCTCTCTGCATACTAATGGAGTCGCTTCTGACCCTTCACGATGGATAGGGTTTGAGGAGTACCATTTTAGACAAATAGATTCCCTCTTTTAACAAATACATTTTTTAATTCTGAGAGGAAATCATGGTGAATAGAAAAATTAAATAAAAATAAAGCAAAAACCACAATTAAATAATCCACAAGAGGTGTAGTTCACATTTATAGTTTTTTCTTTTAGAATATTTTCTATTATGTATTATAGGTATAATATACAAACATATAAGTATTCCACTGTTTCTCTTTACATGACCCTTACTTATATATTCTTGGTCATCAAACTTATCACAAGCATAACTCCTAAGCGGTGTAACTGTCCATCATAAACACATGTCATTACCGAACTGTCCTTCACTGGTAAACACTTACGCAGTTCCAGTTTTTTGCTGTCATAAGTAGCAAAAACTTGAGCACCAATATATCTTTGCTCATATCCCGGAATAGAACACCAGGAATACAGATTTACTGGGTTAAACACAGTGAATATTTAGCTCTTTATGGTGTATAAAAACTGTAATCCAACCATCTAGGAAGAATGGCTATAGGAAGTGTTTATTTATACACTTGACATTGAAGCCAATAAGGACACAGATTCTGTTAGACTGGGATGANGTCAGAAGTGAGCAGTTGCTGGTTAGCATGTGAGACTGTGCAGCCATGAAGGTGTGAGTCTGGGCATCCCATTTTATCCAGGGTCTGCAGCTCACAGCTCATCNCTGAATTACTTGGAGACCCCTCTGGATCTTCAGCCATGTTCTTTGGACAGGAGAGCCAGGGAGAAGACCTGGAGCATGGCTCAGGAGCCCTTTGCTCTCCACCTGTTTTCCCAGCACCTTCTCACAGGGGCTTTTTCTCCCTCCAGCTGGGAGACCTGCCAGGCTCTGAGGAACCGATGTTCCCAAGGCCAGTACATCCGATTTTAGTTCTTGGCTGGAATTCAGAGCAGGGCAGAGTAAACCAGAGCTGGGCCAAGGTGAGTCTGTCTCGGTGCCGTCCTTGGGCTGAGTGGATAAGGTGTGAGAAGCTGAGGCCAAGTGTGGTGAGGGACTTCATGAACTTGGTGGACAGCAAAACTCTGAGGTGAGCGACAGACTCAGGAGATCTGTTGGAGACACCCTTCAGCCCCAGACCTCATTCCTGGTCTGAGAGAGGCCTGTCTCATCCATGGCCAATGAATGGCACAGACCTAAACCTCCATAGTGTACACCTTAGCATCAAGGTCATAAAAGAAAACAAAGTTAGAATCCACTAGAATGTTCTCTATGTGCCGGGAACCTTGCTCATATTTTCACTTTTCAAAATGAACAAGANGCAGGAAACAAAAGGTTTTGCTTAAGGTTACAGGGCTAATTAATTCAAGTTGGGACTAAAATTGAGTGCTTTTCCATTTCTGGGAACTGAGGCAGATTCATCTGATAGATCACTAAGCTTGGATTCCCTCCAGGCTCTTTGCCTCATATGAATTCCTAGCACTTGGGCATGGTTACTCATCTCTCTGAGTTTTAGCTTCTTCTGTGAAGCCGGCCCCACTGCCCACCTTGCAGGATCCTGTCAGAGAGCTCACTAGTNTCCTTCTCGACCTCCAGGAGGACCTCACTATAGCCAGTTGGGACNTGCACCAGTTTTTGCTTCTGTCACCTCTTCTGAGAGCCCTGAGAAGGAAACATATCCAGGTCTCCATCTCAAGGATTTCAGGGAGACCTTGGTGTCTGGAATGAATCCCCTCTTACCCTAACCATGCCCACCATGACTGGTTCTGCCTTGACATGCTGGCTGCCCGATTCCTGCCCCCAGAATGATTTCTCTCTGAGAAACAACCTGCTGGGAACACTAGCAAGAAGGCTCAACACTCCTCAAGCGTTTCCTGGAACCTTGATAAACCCAGTCCTCAGCTAGATGAAGGGTGAGGTGATGGTGGTGGCTTAGGCCTGGCTCAGACCTGGCAGAGCAGTAACTGTACAATGTGTTNTATATCCAGGTGCCAGCTTATCCTGCCTTGCCAGAAAACTATCCAGGGAGCAGCAGGGTCCCCGTTGGCTCANCTGGCTGGCCCACAGGCCCTTTCAGNCCCACCCCAGGTTCCTCTCAGGGGTGACTGAGCGCACCTGCTGAATCACTCCAGTCTGATGTTTCCTTTAAAGGTTGTGGACTGAGCACAGCCACCTCAAACGAGACCACAGAGGACTAGCCAAGCCAACCAGAGCCACTTCCCAGCCTGCCTGGGAAACATGTCATTTTCTATTTGCAGAATCACGGATGTTGACTTTTGATCTTTCTTTCTCCCTCGGGGCNTCAAATCAGTGGTGACAGCTATTTCGTTTCTTTTTTTACTTTTCCCTATAAAGAGAAAATCTCAGGAGGAAAGAAGAAGGTTTTGAAAAAAAAAATGGAAGAGTTACAGACCAGCTACCGGCTCAAGAAAGAAGGCACTGGCCAGTGAGGACCCATGGCTATCACATGATCATACAGTGTCTGGGTTAGGCAGTTTCTGAGGTAATACTTCTTAACCTTTAGGGTGTTTGTAAATCAGAGCGATCTTTTAAAAATAATTGACCAATTTATTACAAAACATANATATGTATATATGGACTAATTGTATCTGGAACTTTGTAATAAATTTTATATATGGGAGCTTAAGAAAATTGTCATTATCAATTCCATTTTGTGTTCTGTAGTTTCTTCTGTAAATTATTTTTTATGTAAAATTGACACCTTTGCATATGCATGCAATAATTGTGACCATTTTCACCCTCTTATCCCCCTTTCCTCTCCTACTCTCCATGCTCCCTTCCCAATTCATCTCCCTCTGATTGTCTTTGTTCAGGTCTTGTGCAGATAGCCATAGTGTCTGTGTGTGACATTAGCTGTGTCATGCCCAGAAGACAGCATGCCATCGGACCCCTTCCTATCCTCCAGCTATTACAATCTTTCCACTCTGTTTTCCACGGTCCTGTGGCCCAGGGATCTTGTGATCAAGCAACTCAGACCCGGTATCTAATGAGTCCCAGCACAAGGGCCACAGTGCTTCTCTGGTTCACACTTGGAGGTCCTTCCTTGTCTTGGCCTCACCTGGTCTTATAGCAGTGGGATCTCTAAATCGTCCCTACTGCCATTACACAGCTGGGTGTTTACATTTAGGTGCTGGCAAGTCATTAACAGACACTGTAATCTAATTAAAACTCACAATTAGATTTGTATCCTTCCAGTTCCATTTAAGCAGAGATTTTCTGAAACATATACTACTCCAAGGAAGGCATTGGATAACAGTGCCTTCAAGTGATGAGCTCTTTCTGAACTCTTGAATGATGTCTTTCTTTTCTTTAATTATAAGTTCTGAAACCATAATGTTCAGTCTATAGAATGTTACTGTATGCATGTTTTCAAGGCTGACCTTTTAATATTGAATAACCAGTTGGTGTGCTCTTCCCTGAGAAGACTATTTCTCTATTTATCCAGCTTTCAGCATTCCTTAGTTGCCTGTAGGTCTTTGTCTAGTGTTGAGGCCTCATGGTCTTCCCCCTCCTCATTAGTGTGCCTATTAAGTCTGGCTCAGCAAGTGGGAAATCAAGCCTGATACTGGATACCTAGCCAACTACCTGGGGCTAGTGAAGTCATGTTGGAAAAGAACCTACAACCACCACTTTACTAAACCAGTATAATGCCTGACTACACTCTAAATATTTATCCTTACACCACCCACGGATAANGGTAGTTTTCAACTCTCATCAAGGAAATGTCTCTTTGCAACAGAGACCGCTATAGAAAATCACAGATGATCAAAACACACAGTTATGGAGCCCAGTCCCAAGGGATACATCTACAAACCATTCCTGCACCTAGGGCTCAGGGAACGTTGTAGAAAAGATTGTAAGAGCCAGAGGATCAGGAAGTCTGCTCTGAGATTGTGTCTCCTAGAAATGTCAGAAAAGCTACATCCNTGAAGTCTCGCCANCGTGGCTGCCTAGACATGAGCTGAACAAGGTTGACATCAATAGACGCACTAACCTGGGTGATTTCTTGATGCAAGGAAGGCTAAANCTGCCCTGCCAATGGCAGAGGAGTCCCTCTATAAAAACTGCAGGCTCTAGTCAGCTTCGTCTGTCCCTCTCTCACCACTACTTTTTGAGANTTCTCCAGCTTCCAGCTCCTGGCCAATGTTCTCAGCGCCTCCCTCATCATTTGAAGTCCTAGCCCCTGCAGACTCACCTGCTCCTGAGGACCTTGTATTNGTTCTCTTTCTTGTTGCTTTGACAGAACGCCGGGCAAAATCAACTTAAGGAGGAGGCTTTGTTTGGGCTCCAACTTGAGGCATAGTGACACAACTCTGAGGTCACACAGCATCNGCAGCAGGAAGCAGAGGAAAAATAATGCTGGCGCTCAAGCTCTCTCTCTCCTTTTTATCTAGTCAGGGACCCCAGCCCTGAGAATGGTGCCATTCACATTAGGGCTCATCTTGCCACCTCAATTAACTTAATCTCCAATGCCCCCACCACCTCCATCACACACACAGAAATGCCCAGAAGTTTGACTCTTAGGAAATTCTAGATACTAGCAANTTGACAATCAAGATTAGCCATNACAGATGCAGATGCGGTTCTGAGTCTTTGTGCTGCAGGTGTCTGTTGGCGGGCTGACACTCACACCCAGTGGGCGTGGCTGAGAGCAGCTGGCAAACACTTGATTGGAAGATAGGAGTCTGCTATTCCCAAAGAGATACCAGAGTGGGGGAACTCATGAAGAAATATGTTTTTTTTTTTAATTTTTAAAAGTTTATTGTTGGAGAATTTCACACAGTATATATTTTTTTAAAGATTTGTTTATTTATTAAGTATACAGTGTTCTGCCTGCACACCAGAACTGGGCACCAGATCTTAGTATAGATGGTTGTGAGCCATCATGTGGTCACTGGGAATTGAACTCAGGACCTCTGGGAGAGCAGCCAGTGCTCTTAACCTCTGAGCCATCTCTCCAGCCCCACACAGTATATTTTATCATGTTCTTTCCCATCCTCCAACATCTTTGGAGAGAATATCTTAATAGATGCAGAATCAGGCAGTCCTCAAGGTAGATTCACCCACCGAAGAGTGAAGTAAACAGATTTGGAAAGAAAACAGCACATGCTTTGAGCCTGCCCCTTGATGTCACATTTGGACCNTGCAGGTGTGGTGTGCCCTGCCACAAGGGAGAGGCTTCCTAACGATGCAAGGTGAGGTGGGGCCAGAGTATCGGAGCAGTGGATACCTCTAATAAACCTTAAGGAATCCCCAGTGCTCCTGGGTTGCCTTTAACTACCTTCCAATTTAGAGGTTGTTTGAAACATTTGGGCAGAGTTCAGACCTCAGGCGAGCGAAGTGGGAGCAGCCACAACCTCATAAAACCCTGAATGTCAACGGATGTTAACGGGGCTTCTAACTAGGCCTCTGCTCTGTGACACTCCAAATATGCCTCCTCTTTAATCCTCACGTCCACTCCAAAAGGTAAATATTAGTATCTCCATTTTACAATTTTGAAAACAGGCCCATAGAAGCTGAGAGATTAGCCCAATACAACCCAGAAGACACAGGCTTGGAAATGAGGTTTTCTGACGTTTAGTCTGGAGCTCANAGCATGATTTGTATTCTGTTCAGACACAGAGAGAGCTGACACAACGGTGCTCAGATTACTAATATTCAAGAAGCAAAGTGATCTTCAAAGGGATTTGGTGGCCGGAATGATGTTTGAGCAATACCCAGGCATTACCAGTAGGGGGCAGGAGCCTGCCACTCCAGAGGTTTACATTTAAAACCCGGGCCGGGAGGAGTGGGGGGGGAGGAGCGGTATTGAGTCCTTTTTTTTGTTCCTCAAAGTGAAAGGAGCCAAGGTGGGCTGCAGGGTCCCTTGGTGAGAGGATGTGCCTCCAAGGCCTAGAGGTCNCACAAGACATTCGAATACTCCTGGAATTCGAATAGGAGGAACAAGGCAGCCCTCAAGGCCTCCACTGCCCTTTTCTAACAGGGGACCATTTCCCTCTACACCTGCTTCTGCATCCAGGAAGAGAGCACCATCCCTTCTGCTTGTCGGAGTATGGGAACACTCANAGTAAAAGCCCTTTGCAGATATGTACATNCTGGTCATTCGAGGTGAGTTTACAAGCATTTAGCATGCAGTAGCTCTCACTAGGGCATGAGCTGGTGAAACTCGGGGATGGCATTGAGGCCAGGGGAGTGGGGAAAGGGAGAAGGAAATGCCACTGCTTCCATCTGATTGGGTCACCTGGACTTCAGCACAAGATCCCAGTGTAGTCTGCTTCAGATGGGCTGCCTGTCCCCTGGGGNCCTATATTGAATCTTGTGAGCAGCAACTGAGGAATCCAGGGTTTGGAGACNTGTTTAGCTAGCTACCTCAGCCCTCTGCGTAGTCCCCTACAGACAGCTTAGAACTGCAAATACCGCTGTGAGGTTGAGAGTGAGAAAACCCAGAACCCCCAGAACCCTTAAGCTGCCATTCTNGGCCAATACTGACCTCAGAGTCCAGGGTTTCCCAAGTTGGCCCGAGGACACAGCTAACTGTTGTTCCACAGGCCCACAGGCCTGCAAAGCAGGTGAAGAGAGAGGCATGGTTTGGATTTCGTTTTAATAAGACAACAGATTCGCATGCGTTACCCAATGGAACAAAACTCTCTTTGGTGTTAGGACACTAAAGCCTCATCAGTTTACACTGGCACAGGTATCAACACAGGTCTCCCACCTCTTGTCAATCCATTTCCCTCCTAAACTTCTGTCGTAGAAATAAAATCCCCATCCTCAGTTTCACTGTCCTTATCAAGATATTCAAAAGTCCCATTTTCTCCTAGTTTTTCCTCCCTCCCTTCCGTCCTTTTTAAAAATATAAGCCTCACATTGTATCTTAGGCTAATCTTGAATCCANGGCAATCTTCTTTCCCCAGCCTCCCAAGCCCTGGGATGACAGGCATGAGCTACCATTGTCTGGCCTAATTTGTCTTTTTGCAACTGCGCTATACAATTTAGCTCAGTGGTTCTTACCCTTCCTAATGCTGCGACCCTTTAATACAGTTCCTCATGTTGTGGTGACCCCCAACCACAAAATTATTTTTGTTGCTACTTCATAACTGTAATTTTGCTACTGTTATGAATCATACTGTAAATATCTGATGTGCAGGAAAACTAATATTCGANCTCCAAAGGGGTCACAGCCCACAGGTTGAGAACCACTGATTTAGCATCATGTCCNTNTGTTCTTCCGTGTTGTATAGAAGATGCTTCTTTTCTAAAGCAAATAATATTGCAGCGGATGGATACTGGACAGCACATTTTATTATCCAGCCATTGCTTGATGACTAGTGATGTGGCCACGGTGACTGGAACTGCCCTGAGTTTGGTGTGTGAGTATCTCTTCAAGATTCTGCTTTCAGTTTTTTGCCTGAATTCCCAGTGGGACTGCTGGCTCAGTGGTAGGTCTATTTGTAATTATTNTGAGAAGCATCCACACTGTTTTCCATAGCAATCACAACATTTGCATCCCAGCAATCCAGACAAAGGTCCCAGGCTTTTAGCATCCTTGCCAGTATTTATTGTTTTCTGGATACACATATATACACACACGAGAGGACATTGTAGTTGTGACTTTCACTTCTCTAAAAATGATTGATGTTGAACATCTTTTCATGTGCTTACTAGTCATTTGTGTGTGTGTGTGTGTGTGTGTGTGTGCACAAAACTCGGTGTGTTCATGTGTGTGGATGTGCACACATATGTGTGTGAGTGTGGAGGCCAGAGGTCAACCTTGGATGCCATTCCTCAAGAACCATGCACTTTGTTTTGTGAGATCAGACCTCTTCATGGGTTTGGAGCTTGCTGATTCAGCGAGGCTGGCTGGCCAGCGAACTCCAGGGACCCTCTTGTCTCTGTTTCCCCAGCACTGAGATTATAAACACACCACCATGCCTGGCTATTTACAAGGGTCCTCATGCTTGCCTAGCCAACGCTTTATGCTAATGTTCCTATATCATATTTTTATTAGTGTATATTTATTGTGCAAAATAATGGGTTTATTATGATGTTTTCATATATGTGTGTAATATACTTTGACTGTATTTACCCCATTGCCCTCTCTTGCCCCTCTTCCTTCTCTTGTGAATCCTTTCCTCTTTCCGAAGATTTTTTACTTACATGTCTTATTTTTTTTTTTAAATCGAGACTCATAAACAAGAGATGACATGGTATTTGTCTTTCTGAGTCTGGCTTATCTTGCTTAACATAATAATCTCTAGATCTTCCCGTTTTACTATAAATGGCATAATTTTATTCCTTTTGGCTGAAAAAAACATGTATCATCTCTGAATTACAAATTTATCTATTTTTTGTGTCAGGTTATTTGATCTTTAATTATTGAGTTGGAGTTCTTTACTTATTCTAGATATGAACCCAACAGACACAATAATATAGAAATAGTTTGCAGGTATCACCTACCATTCCATATTTTCCTTTCATTCTGTGGATTGTATGCTTTGATACACAAAAGATTTCTAGTTTGATGAACTCTTAATTGTATGTTTTGTTTTACCTGTACTTTTGGTGTCAAGAAATAGTTGCCAAATTCAATATTAAGTTTTATGATATTCTTTCTTTTAGGAGTTTCATAATTCTTTTGGCTTTATTTTGTTTTTTGTATCAGCCTTTCATTCATTTGAGTTATTTTTTGCATATGNTATAAGATATTGGCTCATTTTCATCAACTGCCCCAACACAGTTTGCTTAAGACTACCTCATTTGCTGGTCTTTATGCTAATGCCACAATGTTCTAATTGCTGCGGGTTTGTAGTATGTTTTGAATTTAGGAAGTTACTTGATCAAAGACTGCCAGAATGTATTCATTACTCCCACCAGTGGGACTCTCTAGACTTCCATATCTCCATGAAATTGCTAACATTTTAGCTTCTCCACTTCCCTGGTTTGCTGGCTGAGTGGATGTACAAAGGTGACCTATCATTTTCTTTTTTATCGTTAATGTNGTTGGACATCTTACACATTTGACAACCCTTTGAGTCTTCTCCTGTTTATTCAGTCAATTTACCAAGAGTTATCTAACATCTCCTCTCTTTTCTGTTTGCAAGAGATACAGATATGTTGTAAGTATGCAGCCCCTTCTGCTTGTAGACATATCCTTCCAAACTATCATTCAGTTTTATGTAAATTGCATTAAAATAAATGTGCACTTTAGATATAATCAGCTTCATCAGGCCCCTGCCATGTGGTTATATTTTCCCACTCCATAGTCACAAAGACATTCCACGTTTCCGTACTGAGTTTACGTGTCACACAAGGCAGAANGCACTTTACTTTCTAGTAAAGGAACTAGCTAGATCCCACTGCTGATCTTCAAACTCATCATTTCTTTAATGTTTTGAGTGCCGCCTCCATCATAAATGTCAAGTGTCTATATATAATGATGAGTCTGGCCTTATCATCTTTGTTTTGTTCCACACTAGTTACTCATTCTTATACCAACATCAAACACCTCATGGTCCCATGGCCTTTTCGTGTGCATTACAAAATATGTTTCTTTAGTTCCTAAAATAATTTGATGGAATTTTAATTGCAATCTAATTAAATTTGTAAATTGGAGGAAATTGATTCATAAAAAAATGTTAAATCNCTGGGACTGGAGAGATGGCTCAGTGGTTAAGAGTGCTGGCTGCTCTTCCAGAGGACCAGGGTTTGGTTCCCAGTAGCCACATCACGTGGCTCACAACTGTCTGTAACTCCATGTCCAAGGTAGCCAACATCTTCTTCT
This sequence comes from Neotoma lepida, assembly GCA_001675575.1. Taxonomy (NCBI): domain Eukaryota; kingdom Metazoa; phylum Chordata; class Mammalia; order Rodentia; family Cricetidae; genus Neotoma; species Neotoma lepida. Next base: position 251,079 of record LZPO01017364.1, on the reverse strand, counting down.
GGCCTCCTCAGGCACCTGAANACATGGCCCACACATACACACATAAATACATAAATAAAAATTAAAAATAAATTGTGAAAATAATTATATTATCCCATCAATGGATGTAGTATCTTATTTTTCTTCAGCTCTTCTTTTGGGCCAGTTTAATGTTTTTCTCCTTAAAAGGAGCAACATTTCTTGTAAGAACGATCCCAAGTGTCCCATGGTTTGTTTTTATTTTGCATTTGCTATTCTGAAAATATCATACATTGTTATATGTTCTATATTTTAATATACCTTCTGCTGCTGGTATTGGGGAGTGACATTCATCTTCGTAATATAATTGGTATCCAGAAAACTTGCTGAACTTTGATTAGATCTAAAATCTGTTGATTGAGTTTTGATTGTGTCCATCAGCCTTTCTTCCTTCCTCCCTATAGCTCTTACTCATTATCATTGTTACTATTTTATTATTATTATTGTTGTTGTTGTTGTTGTTGTTTTATTGCTTTGGTTAGATCTACAACTGTCTCTTGAACTGTGGCAGTCATATAGGGACCTTTGATTGCAGGCAGAAGCCTGAACTTTCTCCACGTCCTTTGCTGGGCATAGACATTCAATGACAGCNTCATCAAATTGGGAAAACAGAACATAGAACTCGGTGATATTTCTTGAAAATCAAAGCTTCTTAGACTTATTAAGTTTGAAAAAATCTTTATTGAGATAATCCTGAACTTTTTATCCTTCAGTCCATTAACAGTGAAAACCACGTTTCTTTCTCACATTAAACTTTCCTATTTTAAATAATAACCTTTAATCAGTTNTAGCTTTTAAATGGTTTATTTATTTTTATATTATGTGTACGAGTGTTTTGCCTGTATATATGTCTGTGCACCATGTGCGTTCAGTGCCCTCAGGCCAGAAGAAGGCATTGGGTCTCTTGGAACTGGAGTTACTGGAGGTTGTGAGGGGCTGTGTGGGTGCTGGGAACCAAATCCAGGACCTTTGCAAGAGCAGCAAGTGCTTTAAACCACTGAGCCATCTCTCCAGTCCCAGTTGTAATTATCTTCTTTATGTTATTNATTTTTATTGTGTTCCATTTTTATTAGCATTTATTTATTTGTTTATGTTAAGACAGGGTCTCACTATGTAGCTCTGGCTGGCCAGGAACTCATTATGTAGACCAGGCTGGCCTCAAACTCACAGAGATCTGCCTGCCTCTGCCTCCCGAGTGCTAGGATTAAAGGCATGTGCCACCAAGCCTGGCCTGGTGTATTAGCATTTAGTAACTGTACAAAAAAATGGCATTTCAGACATGTATATGANACACTTTGGTCATCTTCAGTCACCTCGTATCATATCCAGCTCCCTGCCCACTGTTGCCCTTCCTCTACCTCCCAAGTGCTGATACTTTCATATATTATCTCTACTGGACTCTTATCTTAGATACATAGGGTTAGCTAATATTTTATTTAGAATTTGGAAACATGAAGTATTCTGAAACTTTCCTGTCTCTACCGTCCTTATCTGGCTTTGTAATAAAGGCTGGCCTTACAGTGGAGTACTTCAGTTCTCTTATCTGGAACAGCTC
>LZPO01017364.1:231359-243170 GCA_001675575.1 Neotoma lepida | reverse complement strand
TTTTGGTTTACTGCTTTCCAGGCAGACGATTGTATTTCCTATCCACTCTGAAGTAAGAGGTGGCCTGGAGACTTCCTCTACCCAATAAAACAGGAGTGTGGCTTCCATTTATGGCCTCATAAGCCAGTGGGCAAAAAGCTTTGGCCAACATGGCAGCCCAGACACAAAGGTTTTATCTTCTCTGGCCTCTGGGGAATCATGTCACATCCAGACTACTGGTGGGGAACATGAAGACACGTGAGAAAGATTGGGGGTGAGGGTTGCTTGTTACTGCAACAGAACTGAGTCCTTGCAGTCACTGCAGGAGCCTGCAGCCTAGTTTGAAAGTTCAGTTCTGCTTCAGCCTGTATAGCTCAGGCTGGCCCCAAATGTGTAGCAATCCTCCTGCTTCAACCTCCCATCACTGGGGTCACAAGTGTGTTACCAGGCATGGCTTCTAATAGTTACTTTGAAATAAAAGGACACGAAGCAAACAGGTTAGTGTGTTAATATTTTAAGCAAGAATTATAATGACTGCAATTGTTGTGGACTCTGTGTGTCTTTTGGAAATATCTTTTTACCCTGTTTTCTGTCCTCTGATGTGTCTGACCAACAACTTTTTCCCATCCCCACTGACCCCCAAAGTATTTGCCCAGTTAGAGTTCACTTCTGAGAGAATATCAAGGACATNGTCCCTCACCTCCTTGACTAAGGTTCCTTTTCAAGGCTGCCCTCGAGTCCCCCAGAGAACAAAAGCCCCAACTAGGGGTGATGGACAGGCAGAGTTGGAGAAGGAAAGGAACCTTGTACCCTTGACTAGTTCTGTTCCATAGGCACTGTGCAGAGAAACCCAAGCATTGCCTGGAAGTGTCTGTGACATGCGATGCCTTTGAGAAGTTCTGTGGAAAGAATGACATCATCACCAACCCCTGTCCCCCACCTTTTTTTCCAGTGGGAGTGAGAAATAAATAGACGGACACATTTTCCAGTCAGGGAGCGATTCTGGAGAGCAAGTTTACCTTGGCAGAGGAGCCCAGGTGGAGTTGTGAGAAACCTTATCTGTGCTAGCCCNGTAAACAGGAGNTGCAGTCTCCCCAGAGCCTTGGCTATGAGCAGGTGATAGGAGAAGCAGGTGAACGGGGCAGGTGAGCACAGGGAACCTTGGTCTGGCCAGAGAGCCACTGCAGAACCAGCCTGACCCGAGATCACCTGTGTTAGGTCAATATTGTCTTCATTTGCTGGGCAGACTCATTTGACTGACTGTTCGTTGCCAAGAGATGTGCCATTAAACCCAGAAGGTTCAAAGATGAGGTTCCTGACCTTTAAATTGACAAGTCTGAAATTGTGATGTGGGCACAGCCACCTAGGGAATCCCATTAAAAGGCAGGTTCTGATTCAGCAGGTGGAGATGGCTAGAAATCGCCAGCAGTGTAAGCTGCAGAAGGGGCTGGCCCTCAGGCCTCTCTGAAATCCTAAGTGTTGAGACCTCAGATGACAGTCTGTGTTTGCGGAAGCCCGGCTTCATCTAAAGAGACGGAGCACAGGTGCCATGCCAGGTGTTTCCTATCCTTTCTCTTAGTTCTTCAACCTCTGCAAGGTGGGTGTTCTGATCCCCACCCCCGCCTGGCAAGCAAAAGGACTGAAGCTGAGAAAGGTGAATTCATGTTTTCTGNGTGTCATTTCCAAGAGATTTCATTGCTACCTCTGCTCCTTTCCCAGTGATCTGAAATAACCCAGAGACAAAGGGTAATAGACACCCTGTGGCAGACAGGCGTTGTCTGTTTGTGGTGATTGGACCTCTCGACACCTGGGAATGAGTCATCCCTTCTCTATAGAATCCTGGGCCAAGCACAGGACTTTCAAGATCCTGGTATCAGCGTTTGGCCTAGNAGGCTCTGGCTGGAAAACAGGCAGACCAGTGGACACGTCTGGTTTTCAGATCTCTCCGGTGCTGATGTGTTCAGCCTAAGGACATGGAGTTGGAGAAAATTCTTAATACTGGGAGGAGTTGTGTTGATGTGTCAGCTTGGAAAGAATGCCTCAGGCAGGCCATTGAGGATTGTAGGAGGGAAGCAAGAACAGAAATGCCCAGCTTGTGGATACATCAACGGGCAAGCAATGGTGGCCAGACAGAGCATTCTGGGGAGATCTGTGATGGGCTAGGAGATCTGTAATGTGCTAAATAAACCCAGCTGTGCCCAGGGAGAAGCTTCATCATGTCTGGATCATAAGGGGCGAGGCAGCCAGGCTTCCTGATCCTGGCCATACATTACCTTCGAGATAGTTAAAATCTGTGAAACCCTCTCCCAGACTCTTAGAAGACCTGAATTTTGTGGTGCACTCAACATGTCTGGCTGCTTTGGGACTCTATCTTCATTCTAACCTCACTTACAGTGACTCCCAAATGCTACCATGATTTGCACTGCAGGGTGGGAGGCTGTGCACAGGGCCCCCTAAAAGTCAACCGCACCATCCCTGCAAAGTGGTTCCACAATAGAAAATGAGCAAGACAAATGGAAGGCTTCCCCGAATGACATTCCTTGATTTTGTTATTTACGTATTACATCATTCTAGAAAGTATCCACGCTTACGACCATAGAGATCAGAGCAGAGGCTTTTAGACAGTGATAGATTTTGGAGAGAGGGGAAAAATAGAAGGCAGGAGCAGATCGAGCCTAGAGCAGTNGCTACCTTGGTGCATGCTATGAATTCCCAGATGCTTGCGCTAGGGTGTTTTCAATAGAGATCAGAATTCCTGACTTATAAGGCAAGGTATGATCCTCCTAATCTATGAATCACAAGTTCAAAGCAGAGCTGCCTCAGGTAAGCTTGATCATTCCCAACAACCAGGCTCCCTATGTAGCCTCAGAATGAGAACATTTAACCCAAATGCCATGGAGAGGCCTCACCCACAGCCCTGTAGCAAACCCCAGACGTTTGTAGGATGCTTCCCATAGCTCCTTCCATGGATGGCCAAGCCAATGCCCACTCCTGAAGGAGCAATTATGGAAGACTCCAGAATGACCCCTGCTGGTCCGGTTCAACCCCGGGATAAAAGTCAGAAGAAAGGACCTGTTTGGGAACTCCCTGGAAACTCGGATTCAGTTTTTTGTTGGTCTTGTGCTCACCTCACTTCGGGGTGGAAGCTGCGGGGGGCTTCCTGCAGAGCTGTACACATGGAAGATGGGCCACAGATTCTGCCTTTCCACAAACAGGAGCTGTGGTCATTCCTTTATGACTCTCAGACCACCAGACTGTCTCCACCAAGGGGTGGAAAAGAGGCTGAGGGGAGGTAGGATCACATGCTGGCAGACCTAGGCTCACAGTACCCTGACTGTTGAACATGGGAAAGGCAGATTTTTCTGGGCTTTTATTCTGTCTCCTGCAAGGTGGGAGGGTCAGATGAGCAGAAAGAAATCAGGTCTTCCCTGAGGAGCCAATCAGTTACAGCGCTGTGCAATGCACAGCTAGCTGAAAAGAAGCAGTGACGCAGGGCTGCAAGCCTTGGGGTCTGTGGAAGACATCAAATCAGCCACCCAGATCTCCTCTGCAAGAGTCTGCTGCCCAGCTGTGAGCGTGGGGTCAGCAGACTGCCTCCAGTTGTTAGCATCTTCCAGATGTGCCTCCCCGATGCTCATACCCTTTCAAGACAGCCCAACTACGGACAATAAAGGTCCAGGCATTTTGTCNTAGGAAGATATTTTGATGGATGGTATTTGCGCCATAGTTTCACGGAGTTATCAAAATTTTTCAGTCCTTCACCCCAACCAGACCTCCCTCTGTCTTCTATTGGGCATCTCCTTCCTTCTACAGGTATGGGTCCCAAGCCATGTCTCCAACTGCTTCTGCAGAACCCTATCTTTATAATATGAATACCCATGGCACACACTTACAGGCTCACGAGCTTTATATAGAAGCCGTAGTGCCACGGACCCATAGCTTGAGAAACAGCATCAGTAGTTAGACAATAGCACGTGGCTGCTACTCCGTGAATAGTGGGTGACTGCATGGGAGCTCCATCTGTTGGAACTAGACATGACCTTCACCTCCTCAACCAGCCCCTCTTAACTCGGCTTCTCCAGCAAGTGAAGCTCAAGATCTCCAAGCCTGTTCCATCTCCCTCCCAATCCTCTATCCCCACATCACCGAAGTCCTGGGCCATCGCCTCCACCTCCCATCAAAACTCACTCCTTTACAATCTTTGTAGCAACCTGTTGGCCCCTCTTCCTCCCTAGCAGGCACTCTTGCCTGGTGGCTGGTCCTGTGCTATGATGCTCCTGTGACCTCCTGTATGAATCATTGCCCTCCAGAAAAAAAGAGAGAGGCCTGTTGGAACCAAGNCTGTCACTCACACCTGCTTCCCTGAAGTCATTGGCAGGTGTGTGTTGCTACTTGCAAGAAATGCCCAAACACACACACATAGAAAAAAAAAAAAAAGATGGTAAAATAATGGGAACTGGGCAAGCTTCTGTGTTGACTGGGGTCAGTGTTCTTTCTCTAGCATTGACCCAGACAGAACTCAGAGCACTTGTTCAAGTGCTGAGATGCCCTTGGCCTGGAGTGTGTGTGCTTGTGTGGACATGCAGAGGTCCCAAGAACAAAAGAGCTGAGCAACTTGCTGGCACTGGATCCCGTGGCATTTCTTAACACTCCTGTCAAATTGACAGCTATAAGATGTTGACAGAAATGTCTGTAGCCCTGGGTGGGTTGTGAGGGTAGAGGCTATAACCCTGCCACTAGGGACTGGTGGGCCATCCGTACACTGCCACCAGATATCTGGGCTCTCACTCCTGTGTGTGCTTGTGGACACGGTGCTGGCTAGTGTGAGGCCCTATATAAATACACCCCAAAAGGTGCTTCAGAGAAGGAGAGATGGGACATGGACTGTGGTTGTTGGCATCGTTCTCTTTTAGAGAGGGCTAAGCTGGGAAGCCCAGAAAGCATTTCTCTTGGTCCTGTTGTTTTTCTACTAATAAGCAGTATTGGAATCATTAATAAAGCTCTTGCCTGCCTCCCTCCCTCCCTCCCTCCCTTCCCCTCTCTTTCCTTTTCTTTCCCCAGTTCATCTTCAAACAGGGAAGCTGGGCCCTTGTCACTATTGCACCTTTGCTGTGCAATACAGTTGAGGGCAGGGAGTATCAGGCCAGTTTACGAATGAGTAAACTCCCTGATAAGGAAAGGGGACTGATGGTGGCTCTTCAAAAAAGGAAAAGGAAAAGAAAAAGAAAAAGAAAAAGAAAACCCAGGTCCCACTGAGGAGCCCAGGCTAATCTTACTTGGAAAACATCATGACTTAGCTCTAAAGTGCTGGGATAGCAGGCATGCACCACTACACANTGTTGTAAGTTTTTCCTGATGGAATGGCAGTCAGCTGAGATGTCCATCGATGTTTTTCCTGCCTCTTGTTCTAAGTCAGAGGTTCTCAACCCATTGGTCGTGTCCCCGTTGGGGGTTGCATATCAGATATTTACATTATGATTCATAACAGTAGCAAAATTGCAGTTATGAAGTAGCAATGGAATAATTTTATGGTTGGGGGTCACCATAACATGAGGAACTATATTAAAGGGTTGCAGCATTAGGGAGGTTGGGGACCACTGCTCTAAAGTCTCTGGTGTTAGTACTGGGGAAGTTTTTCCTCTCCCAGAGAAGCAGCAGCAGCACTGAGGGTAGCTGTGAGTGCAAGGCCAGCTTTCCAAAGTGGCCGTGAGTCATGAGGGTGAATGGTGTGGGTGGTCAGCTGCCCCATCACCCTCAGTGGCTGGGGCCAATACTGTGGGATGAGCCCCAAACGCCTGCTCTGGGCCTCTAGGGCATGGGCCCTCTGGCACTTCCTCGAGCACTTGGGAAGGCACTTGGCATCCGACACCACTCAGGCTGGTGGTGCAGGACTTCCTCACTGAAGCCAGGGCCACCTCTGCTGGTGTACAAGTATGCAGGGTCATCAAGTTCACTGTGTCCAGCTAGAGGAGTTCCTTTCAGTCCGTGTCTCTGTCTCTTCTTAGAAGGAAGAAAATGATCTTCCTGGACCTTTGATTCTCCTTTCATTAATCACTGGAGCTTGTCTACAAGAATGTTGTCATCACTGTAGAGTGGGGGTCAAGGATTCCAGTCAGACGTCCTCTACAAGGGTGTGACAGATGAGAATGGGGACAGCTGTCCCCTCTGGGTGTCTGCTGGTGGCGTTCACCCCAGACTTCCTGGCAGCTCTCTCCTTCCCATGTCACCATGACCCTGTAGTGCCTCCTGCACTTCCTTACCTACCTGAAATGCTACTTTAGTAGAAGCAAGCTTTGGCTGGTGCCACATGTCATCCTTGTAACAGGATTTATGTGTCCCATTAAACATTCAGCCAGGCAGCTTCCTGGATTTAGTCACAGGATACATGATTGAAGGGGAAAAAGAAAAGGGAGGTTTGAGAGCTTGGGAATCAGTCAGGCAGTGGCTGGATTCTGAGAGTAGGGGGCTGCAGAGGACTGTGAAACCAGAGGAGGCAGAAGGGGAAGTTTCCAAAGACCTATGTCACATAAACTAAATGTGACCCACTTATGCTCCTGCTGAGGTGCCTCCCTGCTGGTCACTAGCCCAGGAAACAGAGGCTGGAGGATTGCTTTGGCTAACAGAAGAGAGAGACATTTTTTTTTCAAGAAATCCCGTGTGGTCCTTCTGCAGCATACCCTTCCTAGCCATAGGTAGTCATTCTGTTTGCCATGCAGAGTTGGCATCATACGATGCTTCAGCATCTCTTTCCAAGATCTACCAAGCATGCCCAACCCACACTTGTGGGCTGCATGCATCGAATGCTACCATAAATGTATTCCAATACAACATAGTAAACTTGCTTAAAACATTGAGATTTTCTTTATTTGTAATTCAATTACATGGTTTTGTTGTTGTTGGGTTTTTTTTTTTTGGATTTTTGTTTTGTTTTGTTTTGTTTTTAGCTTGAACTTTGTAGATGACAAGTCATTTCTAGTTCCCAGCATTCTCTTGGTATTTTCCTCTCCCTGGGCCTTTGCTAACCCTAAGCCTTTCTCTGGCTTCTCTTCATCCTTTGAGATCAACTATACTAATGTGAACCCCTTTTCCCAGCTACTGTTCATCCGACAGATATTTAGGGAGCCCCTAAGGTGTGCCAGATGTCAAAGGGACATAGGCACAATCCTTGTTCTGGTGGAGCTTAGATTCCACATCCGCTCTAAGTGACAGAACCTATTATACTCCTATCTCTGCGGTGGCATTTATCATACAGTATTAGGGGGAGCTGGCATCTCAGTCCTGCCTCCCCAGTGCCTGTCATGCTTGCCCAGCATCAGAGACAGCACCTCATTTCTTTGTAACAGGAACTCAAAGAGCAAGCAGAGAAGCCGTGGGCCCCAGCGCACTCCGCGCTTGCGCAGTACATGCGCCCTGTCTCTGGAGCTTTATAATTCATTGGGAGTCTCTGATGCTGGTTAGGGAATTCTTATAGTTGTGTAAAAAGCTTCTGCAGATGAGGGTGCTCATGGAGAATGGCTTTGTCTGGACGAGGGGGAGGACAAAGATGAGAGAGACCCAAAGTCCGACTAGCGTGGCTTCTTGCTAACATGGCCAACCCTCCTGGTCATAGTAGGTGCTAATGGCTGCTGGAACTGTTGAAAGAGCAGAAGGGTGTAAGATGGACCCAGCTATCTGATTCCAAGGCGTGCCTTGTGGGTGTGAAGTACACCAGGAACTCCAGCAGGCTAGAGTTGGCTCAGGTTACTACTCAGAGGCAGTGGAGTGCTCAGAAGCCATTCTCTTGGGGGACGTCACAGGCTGCTTGCCTCCTTTCTAGGAGGATACCAGTGGGTGTGAAATCTGCCGGGGACCAGTTGCCCCCGGAGGAAGCGTAGTGGAAGTGTGTTTCTACCCAAGGAAGCNACTGGAGTGTTTTCTTCCTTTTTCATAACGCCACAGGTATGGTGGAATTTCTCCTGGGTCTCGGGGCCGGTTCGGAGCAGGATGGATGGGTATGAAGGAGTCAGCATTGTTCTGTAGTTCCTGCTCTTTGTCTAAAGCCCTGACAGNCACAGCCCACCAGAGGAGCCCTCTGCTATGCCAGCAGTGTCCCGGTGATAGTAGCCTCTCCGTTTGGCTTCGGAAGTGCATTCCTGTGTGGGTATGGAAGAAGAGAAAGATAGAGCTAAGAGCTAGCTCAGGAATGCGAGTGTTTCCTTAATTGGACACGAGGGCCTTGAACCCGTTCCAATTGGAGTGTTTTCTTTTAGGGCCTGGTCCCTCAAGATTCCGTAGTGTTTTCATTCTCAGAAAGAAAAAAAAAATCCCTTTGATTCAAAGGCCCCTTGATAGAAATAAAGAAACAGCCAGGCCCCTTGATAGAAATAAAGAAACAGCCAGGCCTGAGTCTCTTTGATATTTGGGAAGGCAAGAGTTTATGGGCAGCCAGCTCCTAGGCCTCTTTTAGGGTGAGGGGGATTCTGGCTGGAAAGAAGGAGGCATTTTTTGAGATAGTGCAGGGCAGCAGGACCATGGGCTTTCTTTGGGGTTGCAGAGTCCCAGTGCAAAAATGCTTTGCTCCAATAATTTCTAGAGCCAGTTTCTCTCAACGTTATCTCTCTGATACCTGCAAAGAAGATGTCTAGTGACTGCTTTGATTGCTTTAGGAAGCTGAAGCTCTGTGTGTGTGTGTGTGTGTGTGTGTGTGTGTGTGTGTGTGTGTGTGTGTGCGTGTGTGTATATGTAGGTATATACACAATATCTCACTATGTAGCTCTGGCTATCCTGGAACTAAACTCACTATGTAGACAAGGCTGTCTGAACTTAGATCTTGCCTGCCTCTTCCTACTGAATGCTGGGATGAGCATCTTGTTTGAGGGTGCACAGCAAAGTAAATCAAAGGCTGAAAGATTTTTGTCTTTTGGGTTTGGGGTTTTTGTACTGTCATTCCAACTGCTCATCTGGTAATGACCAGGGTGAGAAAGTAGATTGACATCCTCAGGCCTCTGTATTCATCAGGTACTGAGCTGGGCATGTCTTGGGAGGTACTGGTGCTGGTGTGAAGGGAGGTGTGGGGCACTGGAGCCGCAGTAGTGGCCACTGGACAGAGCATCACGACTCATGTCTATTCCCCAACAGCTGAAAACATCCATCGAGGGACTTGAGGAGGGGAAGCAAAATGTCTAAAATGTAAGACTCTGTAGCAGATGCAATGCACTCTGCTAAACTTGTCTTCTTCCCCAAGCACCNTAAAAGCAGCCCTACATCNGCTCAGTGCTTTCCAGGGCACCACGTGTTTTCACGACACACTCATTCATCCCCACATCAGCCCACACACATTCTTGCCAACTAGATTTCTTATGTACCCAAATGAGTTTCACTGAAAAGTTAGCTCCAAACTCCCCTTCTACTCACAATTTTTTTTTAAACCTCAGGCCTTTGACTGATATCTTTAAGAAGCTTCCAGGTTACTAGGGTGGGTAACGTTTATTCTGCCTGCCCTACCCTACTGGATAGCTACCAAGAGTCCTGTCTTTGCTAATGGAACCAACACGTCTGTATTCAGCTCACAGTTCAGCTGTTAAAACAAACAAAGGCACAGAGGCCATGTAAGTGTGATACTGTAGGGGACACAGGCTTTGGAACTAGTAAGCCCCAGAGTTAAATTTTGGCTTGGTCCCTAGAAGGCTTTGTGGCTGTGGCCAGGGTACTTAATCCCTGGAGCCTGGGTGTCTTCATTCATCCATAAAGGGTAATCACAGAGCCTGTGACCAAGGTGTTTTGAGGCATAAACATAAGAACACCTCCACAAATGTTANTCTCTGCCTCCCCCAGCTCTCCACAGACAGGTCATACATACTTGGTAAAGTGCCATATAACCAAAGTATTAATCTAAGCACCAGCTTTACCACCGCTAGGCAACTTAAGTGCCATAACTGTCCTTGGCAAAACACAAGGAGACCTAATGTGGGACACATTGCTAGACGAATTTAGATGGAGACTTCTTAATTAGATGAATAGTTAGCTATGNGCCTCCTAAATACACAGTTACAACCGAGATAGTTAACTCTAATAANCTCTTAAGTTCAGCTGGATGTGGTGGCTCACACCTGTANTTCCCAGCACTTGGGAGGCTGAAGCAGGAGGATTGCTGCAAGTTCCAGGCCAGCCTGAGCTGTAGAATAATACCTTATCTCAAAGGGGAAAAAAAAACCTGCTTCAACACTATATATGTGTGTATATATGTACATATATCAATATATAGGCATATCTTAGGTTCATTACCCTTATTCTTTAAAAAAATGTGTAATTTTTGGCAAAGGAGAAAAGGAACTAAGAAACTGGACTTAATGTGAGATTGGAAAGCAAAATAATTCTATCCAGGTTTTTTAATTTAAGCTCAATTGCAATTCAACCCAATTCATCCTCCAGGACAAAGGGGGATGGTGGAGCTAGTACAGGGAGNTCAGGCTGATCTGCACACAGTAGGAGATGCTCGGTGACTGTTGCTTGATGGCCTGAGGTGGCTTAGCAAGCCCAGGTCTCTCATTTGATCTCTGGTGTGGGCTTCTTGGCAGACAAGGTGCACGCTGTGGTGTGATCACGGAAAGAACATTTGACCAGCGGTCCGAAAGTGCATTTTCCACCTACCTCACTTACCAGCCTGGNGACCTTGGACATGCCACTTAATCTGTTAAGTGCCTTCTCACCTGTAAAACGAGGAGCCTGGACTCTGCAGTTTGTAAGGTCTCTTTCAGCTCGGAGGCTGGAGCCCGAAGTCATTGCATTTGCTGGTGTTTCTGCTTCTTCATTTATTCAAAGGCAGTGAGGGTAGAAACCTTTCTCCCAGAGAGGAAGGAAGAAACAGTGTGTGCNTTAAAATCTCCCGTGTCTTAAAGGAACTAGGAAATGCAGAGACNGGGAACAATGTAACAGAAGGGGAAGCTGAATGTGCCTATGTTCTGAACTCCAGTCCCAANTCAACCTTGTCTAGCTGTGTGGCAAGTTTCCTAACTTATTTCAGTCATAGTTTGTACATCTGGTTAAACTGGGGGTGTAAGCTGGTAAGCTNTGCCATTTTAATCACATAACATTCTGTTGGAAGCCAACGTAGTGACTGTGTTTTGAAAAACTGCAAAGAGCTACGTAAGTGTAGTAGCACTGAGAACTGACATAGATTTGGGAGTCACGATCCAAGGCTGATTTTCGGCTCTAATTTAGTGACAGGTGTAATNGAGCTAAAATGCTCATTCATACAGTTTCCCAAAGAGTAGTCATATAGCGTTACCTCAGTGTCCTCTGATGTAGGGCATTTTTCACAAGGCCAAGGGAGACCTTATTTCACATCCTCTTCCCCCAAAGGGCTAATTGACTTCCGTTGTTGTATGTGATGTTGCTGAGAGAGTTAAGATAGCTTTCTAACTTTTGATAGCTTCGATAGGTAATAATCACAAATATGTGAAGTGTACCTGTGACACGGGGGTACAAGAGCCTTTCATCCCAAGCCTTGTGAGGGATTGCTATGAGAAGACACAGGAGGAGGCTTCCTTCTGCTAATCTCAGGGCCTGATTCAGGGACCACCCTCCTAAGATTGCCAGAAAGTCTCAGCCTAGAACCTAGCTCTCCAAACATTGGCTCCCCAGGTGACACATGACAGCCAATGACACTGAGATNCGTTCCCACCCTATTAAAAGGTACAAGCAGCCCCTCTGTTAATAATAACACACCCTGGACCATCTCCCCTCAGCACCTGTTCATAAAGGCTAGCCCTCCACCAGGCCCCACCCACACCCCACCCCCAGCACTTGGCCAGAAGCAGAATCGAGTAGTCCTGAATAGCACGAACAGCTCTT
>LZPO01017364.1:207387-231124 GCA_001675575.1 Neotoma lepida | reverse complement strand
CTCCTCTCTTGAACCTAGCAGTCTTTTACTGGAGAGGACCCACGGTGTAGTTCCACTTTCTTTTCACGGTTCAGACTTANTTCAAGGCGCATTTAAATGTGCTTAGTTTTTGACCACAGCTCTTCCTTCTCCCAGCCCCTTTATGCACATAGGACAAGGTTTATGAAGCTGTTTTACAGGAGTAATTGAAACAGAGGCCACAGAGGGGCAGCGCTGGGTACTGAGTCCTGTCTTCCTGGCTCTGGGGGCTGCGCAGCAGTTTAATCGCCAGGACAGACAAGATCTGCAATTCCTGGCCAGTGTAGGAGTTAGTCTCCTAGAGCTTTTTGTGTTTGCCATCAGAACAGCTCTGGGAGCTAAGGCTAGCGGGGTACATTTGCACGCTGCCAACCCTCACGCCCTATTCCCAACCCAGACGGTGTGTGCGACTGTGTGTGTGTGTGTGTGTGTGTGTGTGTGTGTGTGTGTGTGCAAGCGCTCCCGCGCAGTGGAAAAACCCTAGTAAGACACCACATCCTTTCTCCCACAAACAGACCCCAGGACTGCAGACTTTTCAAAAGCCAACACGCCCCAGCTCCGTGTCTCTGCAACCTTCTTTGCCATCTTTTTCTTTTTCCTGATCTCGCCCGGGTCGCCGCGGGCGATGATCCCCAAGAGAGGCCTANTTTGCATAGATGACCAGTGAAGAGGGTCCTGAGATGTGGGAGTCACAGAGAAAGCGGCGCCAGGCGCTCGAGTGGAGGAATGGCGCCCTCCCCCGGCAAACTGATATGTCCCGAGTGGGCCCCAACGCCTTCTTCACGTCCACCCATCCCCGCAGCCTTTAGAGTCCCGAGGTGTGCGCGGGGAGGGGGCTGCGGACGCTGCGGATTTGTGGACAGGAAGCCGGGTTGACATTGAACTCCAGCTCGGGAACGCACGCGTGTGAGCCGTGGGGAGGGGGCCGGGCTCGTAGCTGCGGAGAACCAGCTCAGGCGGAGTGCAGACCCGCCGCCGCCCGCGGGAGCTGCGAGCGCTGAAGCCATTCATGATTTTGGTGACGTTATTCTAAGAGTGGGCGAGGGGAGGCGGAGCCGCTCTCCGACAAGCCCCGCCCCCGCTCCTATAAATGCGGCTTCCCGGGCTCTTTGTGGGACCCGGAGCTCGGTGGAGAGCGGGGAGCTTGGTCTGCACTGCCGACGCCGNTGGCAGCGGGGCTGTCTCGGGAAGGCGGACCGGCGATCGCCCAGTACCCGCTCTCGGCTGCCCGCTGCTCTCCTCTGCGCCCCTGTCATCCTCATTTGGGACGCAGTGACCATTTTTTTTTTTTTTTAAATCACAAGGGCGTGGGTCAGCCTCCCCTAGGACTTCATGTCTGTATATTTCCCCATTCACTGGTGAGTATCCTGCGCCTCAGGCGGATGCCCGTTTAACCCAGGTGGCTACGGGGCCCGACAGCCGGCTAGTGCCGGCTCTGGGTGCGAGGCCAGAGAGTGGCACGGACACCCAGTGCTGCCTAACCCGCCGCCTCAGCCCCTGCAGGAGTCGACGTCAAGGTTGCAAAGCTGGGGGTTGGGAGAGGCGGTGCTGAGAGCATCCAGACAAAGGAAGTGAACTCGGAACCTTCACTTAAGTGGCGGCCAGAGGGTGTGGATATGGTGGCNATGGGTGGGGGAGAACCTGNGGTCGCGCCTGAAGCCCCTTAAGGAAACCCTGTCCGCAGAAGGCGGCAGGAGATGAGTCCTGCCTGGTGCAAGGGGCTCGGGCTCATCCGGCCCCTCCCCTTTTCCTTTTTGTTTGCACGTAAGTCTCGGCGTCGAGGACGGCTGCAGCCGGGCTGAGCTGGTGCAGCCGCCCGGGTTGCAGAGCTTGGGGTGGTGGTGGGGGACCGCTCTCCGCACACACAAGCCACAAGCAGAAGGGTGCACGGTGCACCTTCTCAACCCCTGCTCTCCGTGGCCCCTAAAATCCAACGCGCCTTTGTGGAGGGCCGGGGTTGGAGAGGAGNAGACTCTCCCAGTGCCAGATCCGAAGAAGCCGGTCCCAGCTGGGTGGGGGCTGCAGAGGTTTGTCTCCAGCCGGGAAGGATCGGGTTGTTGGAATCAGAGCCGGGAAGGATACGGGGAGAGGCCCCTAGCTGCTGGGACGTGCTCGCCAGCTGCTTCTTCCTTCCTGCTGTAGGGTAGAGGAGGGGCGCTACAGGGAGATGAGCTCCTGTGGTCCTGGAGCGCGCTTGCAGGTACTGGCTTTGGAGAGCTGGTGCCAGGTCCAAGGCAAGCTCGGAGCCCAGAGAAAGCGGGCCCTAGCCATGGCGCTGTTCTGCTTAGCCCAGGAACTCTGAAAGTTCATGTTTCTCGTTTTAACTTTTTGGGCCCGCGCCACAGTTCCCAGAAAGAACAGAACGCCGCTAGAAGCCTGGTCACAGCCCTGTGGATGCTCCACTGACTCCCTTCTTTGGGGTTTGGAGGCAGCTTTTCTAGACCCGGGAGGAAATTGTGAAAGTCTAGCTTCTAAACCTAAACTTACCCCCAAGCCTGTCACCCTCTCTTAGTGTCTCCGCTCCCTGCCAGTTTAGCATTGATTAGAGAGGCCACTGAGTTTGATAAGAAAGTAAGATCCCCCTACACTTGGAGCTTGTGTACTCCCTCATGTACAGACAAGTCAGCTATCTTATGGGTGAGGCTTTGAAGGGTGGTNGAGGCTTTGTGCCCTCCTCCCCCGTTGCTCAAAATTAAATAAGGTAGATGTTAGGAGCCCTCAGGGATACTAGCCCCCCCCACTCACCCATTAAGGTTTATGATTATTTCGTACATTAGCACTTTCTACGATGTCTGCACCATTTCCCCCTTCAGACATAACTATGAGCTAATGCATTGTTAGCATCTTGGTAGTAAACAGGGATTCTGCAGCTCAGAGGGGTTCTATGGTGTGTTAAAGATAACACAGCTCGTTAGTGGTGAGGGCTCCCAAAACTGATTGCTTCTATTGCCAGGGCCCAGAACTATTTCTACCCTATCTGGTATATTAAAAAAAAAAAAAAGATTCTTGTCTTCCTGTTTTCATAGATGTAGTCTCTCTAAAGCCTGCCCTTGCCTGGCTGTTTTCCTTTTTCAAACCACGTGTGCAGACATGATAGTGAAAATACTGTGTGTTGTGTCGTGGGTACCTGGATTTGGTATGTGTGTTTGGCACCGTACATACTGAACTCTGTGTATGCCCGTGGCCTGTGCAGGGATAATGGATCGCTTGTACCCTGCTTAGAGAGTACAAAGTCCTTTCACATGTCAGCCATTGGTGGGCCAACTTGGCCCCTTTGGAAATTTCCTTGCAATCAGAAGCTGTGTATCCTGAAGGCTTTTAATCCAGGGGATGTTTTTCATGCTGGGAGCTAGTAGCAGCTGCTGCTAAGGCTACAGAAGGGGGTAGGATGGCAGATGTGAGGCTTGCAAAAAAAGCTGACCCCTTGGGGTGGGACATTTTGCCTAAAGAGGCACCAGACAGACAGGGACAGTTAAGAAGGCATCATGATTAGACTTTGTCTCCCTGAGGCTGGACTGTTATTGTTATTATGTAATTCTACTGTGCAGTTCCATTGGAAATTCATGGGCTAGATTACTCTTATTCTTAGAGGGGAGACCAAGCTGCATTAGTTTCATGTAGACACTACTTATGGTGTGTGTGTGTGTGTGTGTGTGTGTGTGTGTGTGTGTGTGTGTGGTGTTGTTTCTAGTTTGTTTAATAGAAAACCCAAGCTTGCTTTGTGTAGGGTCTGGAGGTGGGGGAAGGAGAAATTGCAGAGAGTGGGGGCTTTGTCTGTCTCTGGGGATGAGCAAGCCACAGTGCTGTGGGTTTGAAGGTTGCTTCCTCAGGCGGGCTTGTTTTGCTGTGAGCTGTTTGAGTATCTCTCATCCTATCTTTAGGCAATCCCCTGATCTCAGGGCCACAAAGTCGCTAAAAGGAGGACTGTGCCCCTGTGTGCATGTGTTGACTTCTGGTCTGAATTTCTTTGCAGCCCTGACTACCTGAGATCGGCTGAGATGACTGAGGTAATGATGAACACCCCATCCATGGAAGAGATTGGCCTCAACCCCCGGAAGGATGGCCTTTCCTATCAGGTGTGTTCAGACTTCTTGGGACCTTGTGCTTTTCTCTGGGATTGGAAGTAGGCTTGGTTTGGGGATCCTAATAGCACCTGTAAGAGTTTGGGGATCCCAGTACCACCTGTAAGAGCCATGTCACCTTGAGAAAGTCCTTGACTGCCAGTGAGCCTCAGTTTCTTCATTTGTAAAATGAGGTGACCATGGTCTGAATCCTGTAGGACTATGATGAAGAGTCAACTTGATGAGAGGGTGAGTTTAAGGCACTTCTAGTGCCTGGGACACCTAGGGGNTCGGTAGACATGAACCGACATCACTAACTAGCCATCCTGATTCTCTCAGTAACAGCAAAACTCTCTTCCCAGCCAGGCCGCATGCAGTAAAAATGCAGCCGTGAAGCAGCTGTTGGGAAGGGTGGTCTGATAGGAGAATGGCTACCTGTCTTCTCCGAGTGGTAGTTCACTAGCTGATTCAAAGTTCATATTTAAACTACACAGGGCCAAAGAGGACGCTTTCTTAGGGATGCTGATACCAGAATGTAGTGTAGGCACCATCCTGTCTAGTGGAGATAAATACGCAGGACAGAAAAGAAAAGAGAGAGAGAGAGAGAGGGAGGCCTCCTTTCTCACTCTTTAAGTGTGGGGAAGGTGGGGGATGTCATCCCAGCCAGCAACAGAGCATTTCGGTTCCCCCAGGGAGGGACAGCTGGTTCTGGATCATTAGAGAGTCCCTNGATTGCCGGTTCTGGACGAGAGAAGTATCCGGAAGGGAGTATTCTNAGGCCAGGGCATTGTGTACAGTGGCCAGCCCGGGCAAGATGAATGGAGTGTAGAGTGCCAAACACTTTGTCCCCACTACTTTGTTCATTCTTTGCTACAGCTCCCAAAGGAATGCCCACCCACCTTTCCACTGAGACCCTAGCCCAGCCCTATTTCAGGACTGGGCTCTCTACTCCTGATGGTTTTGATCTTCTGACATAACCTGTGTCTTCACGCTGGGCTAGCTCTGCTAGAGCCTAGACTTCCTTCAGCTGCTTATTCCTTAGGGCTGTTTCAGGGACACTTCCTCTGTGAAGAATGAAACACACAGAAGGTCTGGGATGGGGGCCGTGTGATGGGAGGAGAGTAGTCAAAGAGAAGCTAAGATTGCTTAGGTCGGAAACATGTCTTCAGATACCAGACATGCTCGGGTGGTGCGGGAGCCCCTTTGTTTTATGTCAACACACAAGGCCTCACTTGTTGGCTGCAAATAAGGATCTGGGGGGGCGGGGGCTAAGGGAGAATGGTCTTTCAAGGCTATTCTAACCTTCTTTTCTGGGAGAAGGACTAAGGAAGGCACTCGAGGGCTCCGTGGCCGGGTGAGAAGTACAGAAGTTCCCCGGCCCACCTGCCAGGGTAGTTTTGGNTATCAGTTTCCAAGCCTCTGAGTCAGACTAAATGTCTTGGTTACAGGTGAGGGCATATTTTCAGTTCTGGGTTGTAGATTTCCACCACAGAACCTTTCCAGCCGTAGTTGTTGTTGTTGTTGTTGCTGTGTGTGTGTGTGTGTGTGTGTGTGTGTGTGTGTGTGTGTGTGTGTGTGTGTGTGTGTGTGTGTGTGTGTGTACACATCCTAGGTAAAGAATGAGGCATCTTCTTAGCCCTATACCTTCCTGAGTACATTCTCATAGATAGGAGCCTTTCCACAGGTGACATGGAGGAGGGGACTGCCATGCTGGGTANAGAGGACTGAATCAGAGTTCCAGTGGCTGGAAACAAACAAAAGCATTTCTGGGTTCTTGTAGTGTCTGGACACCTCCTGAGCAAAAGACCTTCAAAGACCTTTCTTTTGCCTCTGTATTGAGGGTTCAGTTCCCACAGTCCCCAGAAAATCTACCTCTGTCCCCTGGGTGGGGACTACTGNCCAGTGTCCAGATATCTTACCTGGAACTTTAAGGCACTCTTGTCATAGATAATTTCAAGAAAAGGCTCTTGGTGGTCTGGTGAAGTAAAAAGGGAAAGTTATAGTGTTTAGCCAAGCAGCGTTTACTAGGCATTTTCTACCTTTAACCTGATTTACGGGGTTGCAGCATCCAGGGCCTGGGGCTTATGGGAACCAGCACATACATGCACTTCTGGAACATACACAGCCTGGCCAGTCTATATGTGGGCACTGGTGGTGTGATCTTACAGAATCTGAGATGTCATGAAACGGCGAATCAGCAAGGGCTGGGNTTTGAAAGAAATTGAGAGCCTTGGGAGGCAACCCCATCTCGCACATGTAGTTTTACGAACTTTCAGATACCCCTTGGCAGCCTGTTTATGCCAAGTGTGGGGTTCCGCGGGGAGCTGGTCTGGCACCTGGCAAATGATGGGTACTNTCTGGGCCCCCACAAAACTGGTGCCATCAAATTAAAAGCTTTCCCACCAATGNCCTGGGAATTGGCTGGGCCTGGCTCTTGGCTGAAGCTTGTCACCCTGCATGCTTGGGCTCTGCTTGGGGCTAAGGGTGGGAACTCAGTGCTCTGTTCTTGGCTTTACTCCTGAGGATAATAATAGTATGTGGCTTTTACTGAGACCTGCTTTTCCAAGGAACTGAGTAAGGGCTGGAGACATCAATCCTGTCTTGGCACATGAAATAGACTCTCAGGCTTGTAATTTGACCTTGAAACAAGGTCATCATACAAGTGACCCATTGGACTTTCAAGGCATTTCCCCTACCTTCCAGACCCACCCCGAATTAAGTTTTCCTGTGATCTCTGTNGTGTGTGTGGTCATTCTTTCAATGCCTGTACTTGGGGTTGAATTTTAAACTTTCCGTAGATGCTGTGCTGAGTTTTCAGGATGTGGGTCCTGCATTACCTTCGCATTGCCAGGTCTTTAATGGCCGGGGTGCCTTGCTATCAGCTTTGTCCCCTTTAGCCATCATCCTTTCCCCCACTTAGGTACCTATATGCTTATAGAGAGAGCAGGTGTTAAGGGGAAGGGTCCCCTGATATGGAAAGTAGCTACCTTTAGCTCTACGGTGCCTCTGAAAGTCCCGGTGAGGGTATGGGTCAAGCCCATACCTATCCAGACCCTGAATGCATGTCCTTTTTATCCTCTGAAGGGTTCAGGTTAGCCCATCTATTATTGTTTAGAAATTCATACCAATAATATTTTACTTTATTTTGAGACAGGGTCTCATGTATCCCCAAAGGTGACTTCGAACCCCTAATCCTCTTGCTTCCAACTCTCGATTGCTGGGATTAGAGACACGGACTACAATGTCCAGTTTATGCAGTGCTGGGGATCAAACTCAGGACCTCACGCATGCCAGGCAAGCGCTGAGCTACATCCTCAGCCCCTAGTTCATGCCGTTCTGTGAGCATGCATAAAAATCTGGAGCCAATGCCTCGTTTTGTCTTCCTATCCATCTGGAGAGCCATTCAAATGAGTGAAACCCACGTGACACATTTGTTTGGCAGGAATTATCACACTCCATGGGGTGGGCGGGTACACGGTTACTAGAAAGCCTAGTACATTTAGCTCAAGCTGTGGGCGGCAGCAAGCTCTCAGCGCCATGTAGGAGGGTCTCTGTGAGAATATTCATGTCCTTAAGGGCTGTAGCTCCATCCCCATGCTGCATCTATGGGTTTCCCAGTCAGTCACCAACCTATGGCACAGGAATGTGTGCCATCCAGACTAATCACTGGATTGACCAGGGCTCTGTATGGGGAAGGATCCAGATGATTTCCCTATGAGTCCTTATACTGATGAACCCTAAGGGGCCCTGGCATTTTAGCCTTGCCCCCTAACTTCTCCTGGCACAATGNATACAAACTGTCCTATGTTTTTATCACCATGCTNACGTCTATACATGGTTTAGGGTACCTTCACATTTCAATCTGTCCCTTCCTTAGCTTCTGGTCCAAGGTCTTATCCCTTTCATTTTTATACTATTTATGTGTAGACGAGGTCTCTAGCTCAGGCTGGCGTAGAACTCTCTGTGGATCCTCTTACAAGCTGTGTGACCATATCTGCTTCTGTGGTGCTGGAGAGCAAACCCAGAGTCTCATACATTCTAGACGAGCCCTCGGCCAGCTGAGCTCCAGCCACAGCCCCTCCTGAGGCTCTTCCTTGNTTGCCATCGGTATTCCTCCTGCTATTACTTTGAGCCATGCGTGCCTGCCTTTGGCATCATCTCTCAGGCAGGCACTTTGACTCTCCTTTCCAGAAGGCCATTCTGGAAGCCAGAAGAGTACTTTCTCCACACACCCCACCGCTCTCGTCCCCATCTCCACCCCAGCATCTCCCCACTCCCACCCCATGCCTTCCCTTTGATCTAAAGAGCTAAGAGCTTCCTGCCTTTTCCCCTTCATCTCCCCGGGTAAAGAGAGGGACAGTGGTGGGTTGACCTTTCTTGTCATCCCTTAGTGTTTGCTTCTTGCAGGCCTGGAGCCTTAGCTGTAGTTCTGCCCTGGAGAGAGGACTGAAGGACTCAAAGAGTATATGTGAGGTAGTAGTATCCTGCAGGTTTCATAGTCACCAGGAAATCATCTTTCACAAACATCAGACTTTAAAAAGCCTCTGTTGTCCCCAGAGAGACATAAAGCTAAAATCCCAAAAGCCTGGGGCACGAGATGGTTGGCCATAGACACGGCACATTGCTGGGATCGCGGCAAGTTCTCTTCCTCCTGGCCCTTCTCCTTCCACTTTCCCTCACAGCGTTGGGATATGCAACAGTCGGTCCGTTGGATTTAGAAGCATGAGTTGTCTCCTCTGAGTGACACTGGCTTTCTCTGTGCCAACACACATCTTTGCATTGCAAGTCCTCTTTGTAGGAGAGCCCAGCACCTTCCTTTTCATGTTAGAGGCCTGGACACAAAGATCATGTTCACTGTTGTGGAAAGTCCCTGGATTAGGGCCTGCAGATGGCTGGAATTGTTCCCATGGGAGACTTCTTCTCCCCTACCCCCAATGGACACAACAGTGTATTTGTGCCTGGCCATAGAGAGAGCAGGCTTTTTTTCACAGCCAGCCAGCCGGCTGCACACTGGATTCATACAGCTTCTCTCAAAAAGGCCTGTGTTGGGTCTGACCCTCCCTCTTCCAGAGGCCATGTGTTCATCATGCTGCAGAGCCAGGGCCTATGTCTTAGACTGCTCTTTGTTCCCAGTGTCCTACAAATAGATTCTTAATGAGTACTGAATGATGGATTGGCTGCTTCCTCTTTCCCTTTCCTGGGCTGAGACTATCTCTGTACCTTGGCAATCCCACGGTGCAATGTTTTAACAAGATCAGCATTTTCTCCCAGTCAGCCCGGTCTCATACTGTGGATAGAAAAGGAGGATTGTACTGTACCGTGAGGAAAAGGGATGCNTTTGGGTGGTGAATCTTGTGACTGAAGCCAAGAGCTATTCCTGGGTGTCTGGCGAATGTCCTGAGATGATCTTTCAGGCCCGAGTCTGAAATAATCCTCAGAGGATATGAAGACAGTACTTCATTCACACAGGGCTGCAGCACACCAGGGCTTCCTTCCTTTCCAGCCTGGTTAGGCACAGTACTGCCTCTGCCTGCCTCTCCTCTGGCTGCCCGCCCTTCCCACCCAGCAAGGATCTGTGTCAACCAGTCAAATCCTGTGTCCTGCAGTTTATCCTTGGCTTGCTGCTGGCCTGTTGACTACACAAACCCACCTCAGAAACAATGCCTGTCTCTGCCCAGAGTATCTCCCAAGTGTTATGGAGGTAGTATAGTGTGGACCTCAGGGGATGGGTGGGAATGGCTTCCACCACCTCTTACTTGTCTTCATCACCTTGCTCTGGGGCAACATTTTGTTGTTGTTGTTGTTTTGGTTTTGGTTTGGTTGTTTTCTGGGTTTTTTTTTGGGGGGGGAAGGGGTTAGGTCTTACAGTAGAGGCCTCCAACCATTTAGCTAAAACTGTGTNNACTGCTTGTTTCTTGACCAGAGATTTTATNGGCGCCCAAGGGGNAAAGGGTTCTAGATCTTTCATGTGAAGTACCATGGATCAAGCCAGGAGAGCATCACAAACTTCGTTGTAGAGGTTTGGTTCCCCAGGACTTGGATTCATCTTCTGCGTTTACTTTGGAGATCATAAAATCATCCCTGTGGATGGTGCAGGTGTACGTGTCTTCAGTCCCCTGTGCTCCCACTCTGCCATACAGCTGAGATAGCGGAATGTTAGTGCAGCANTGAGCTTTATTTTTCCACTCAGAGTGCTGTAGTTACAGGAAAGTTCTTCCTTCCCTCTCTGTCGGTCATTTCCTGTTTTCATTGATAAAGTATGCATATTGTTATTTTTATGCTTTTCAAAATTGGGTGACTACTCTGAAACGTTCATTTTCTTCTTTAGTTTTCTTTTCTAATTTTCACACATTTACCTGGCATAACTTGTAATTTTTAACACTCCTGCATCTCTTACCCTCTTTTCCAGCGCACTTCATGCAATCAGAATTTACACTTCGTTCTGGTCTTAGGTTCTAAATAGCACTGCTCACCAGCATCATGGTGTCACTACAATTTATCTTCAGAATAATTGAGCTCTGTCTTTGTTTTATGATCCTGGAGATTGAAGCTCAGGCCTTGTGCATGCTGGACAATAGCTTTCCCATTGAGCTACATTCCAATATTCTTTCTTGCTTTTGATTTTGAGATAGGTTCTTGCTAAGTTGCCTAGGTTGGCCTTGTACTCACTATGTAGCCCAGGCTGNCCTTGAACTCTCAACAGTCCTCCTGCCTCAGCCTCCCTAGTAGGCATCCACCACTGTACTCTGGAAAAGCTAATGTTATATCATGAGGTTGGATGATAATTTGTTTCACTGTTGTCTTGGTGAAAATTTTAGGTCATTTTTTTTCTCATACTGTGATAGTTTATGTTAAAATTTTAATAACAAATCTTAGTGAATAATTTATATTATATCTTTAGAATAGTTTTATGAGTAGGATTTCTGAGTCAAAGGGCAAAAGTGTGGATGGATGTATATGTCTTATCATTATAAAGATAGTATTTATTCTTCATAGAATGTAGCAAAGTAGACTAGACCAAAGAGGCACGACCTAGTCACATCCCTATCACTAAAATATTTTGCCATTTCACTNTCAACAGTTTTCTGTGCACATTTTNCAATGCATAGCAAATCCTTTTCCATTTAATCTAATACTGTGACAATCTATGTATGTTCTTGTCACTTGGTTTTCTTCATAAAACGGTATTTCACTCTGCATGTACCACTTCTTATAGCTGGATGTCTAGGTTGTGGCATCTTTTGTTCTTATGATGAATCCTGCTCTGAACATCATTTTATGTAAATCTCTCTACAACTCTAAATTGTTTCTCTGGAATAAGTTCCTGGAAATAGAACTACCGATGCAAAGCGAGCCAACAACAATAAGCTTCTTAATTACGTAGTACCTTAAAAACAGAATGTATAAGTGAGTTTATCAAGATGTAATGTGCCAGCATTGAAAGTTCAAGCAAATGGCAGCATCTCTGGGCTGTAGCATCAATAGAGCTGAGATAATGGCTAATGGCGGAACCTGCAGGTGGAGTCAGAAGGCATTTCATTATTTTAGTATGTTCTGATGTTGTACATCTTCTTGTAGCTTATTTATTATATGCATGATGATAATTAATAGTGCTTAGGCAACATTTAGCCAGCATTGAAAAAATAGCTACTGATCATATTCTTGACCCATAGCTAACACAAGATATACTCTCTAGATTATAACTGTATACAGGCTAGCTGCTGTTCTATTTGTCTCTCTTACTCTATGTCTTAGTTAGAGTTTCTATTGCTATGAAGAGACACCATAACCATGGCAACTCTTATAAAGGAAAACATTGAATTGAGGTGGCGGCTTACAGTTCAGAGACTCAGTCCATTATCATCATGGTGGGAAGCATGGCGGCACACAGGCACACATGGTGCTGGCTATATCTTGACCAGAAGGCAACCAGAACTGGACTGTCTCACTGGGCATGGCTTGAGCATGTATGAGACCTCACAGCCCACCTTCACAGTAACACATTTCCTCCAACAAGGCCACACCTACTCCAACAAAGCCACACCTTCTAATAGTGACACTCCCTATGAGCTTATGGGGACCAATTACATTCAAACTACCACACTCTATTAATGACATTGAAGCACCTTGAAAATACCAGTGCAATTGTAGAGACCCATGAAGTTTGGCCAAAGGCATCCTTAGTGTTAGGAACCATTTTGGGGTCCCTGGGTTTTGCTTCATGGGAAGTCTCTGGTTAAGAAACTTTGCTTCTCTGGATGTTAGGATAGACTGGATACTTAGAAGTAGATCTAAATTTAATGGGCACCTCACATCTGCCCAGCAAGTTTGCAAAGCTTCTGGTGCATATATGCAANGTAGGCCCGTGTTCAAGTAGGGTCCAGTACTCCTGTTGGTTTATGAAAATGTCAATGCTTTCCATGGCACNGCCTATGGCACACACACTGCCTGGTTTTCTATTTCTGTGGTGATAAAGTTTGATTTTTAAGCAAGTATGTTTTAAACAAGTGAGTGAAAAAGGANCATGACACCTTCACGGATATAACAGAAAAATAAGGTCGTGCTGTGAGGCTGGCAGACACCTGTTCCCATGAGTGGGAAATGTTGCAGCATGGTTCTTTAGGGACCATCACTGGAACTGGCCATGAAGGAATTTTTTTTCTTCAAAAGTTGAGTACCCTCTTTGGTAGAAACACTTGGACAGTTGGTACTNAATTATGACTTCTGTATTCCTTTGTTATTCATCCCCTGAAACATGATTCACTGCATCCAGATGCTTCCTGGCTGTTTTCCTCAGCACTTTAGTATTAGAGAGGTTCGTGTCAAATCACTTCTCAATGACGCCCTGTGAAGACACTACTCCACATCTTACAAAGTGTTAAGACAGAAAGGCAGTTGCCCCAGAGGGTCACAGAAACTCTCCAGGGGACATGAAAACAGGGAGGGTTCTAAGGAAATCTATGCCCTTGACTTTAGCTTCCTTCTGTGGCTTTGTACAAATTACCATTCTGAAGGAATGCCTTACTAGCTCTCTTTTTCTGCTTTTCTGTCCAGGTTTTCTTTCTGTCTCTTTACAGGAGAGATATGCTGATCATGGGGTAGAAACTTTAGGGACATCAGAGAAATAGACCATTCAAAAACAGTATGTCCCCAGGCATGGTGGCACACGCCTTTAATCCCAGCACCTGTGAGGAAGAGGCAGGCGAATCTCTGTGAGTTCGAGGCCAACCTGGTCTACAAAGTGGGTTCCAGGACAGCTAGGGCTGTTACACAGACAAACCCTGTCTCAGAAAAAAAAAAAAAAAATCAAAAACCCAGTATGTCCAAGTAGTCCCCTCCCTTCACAGTGTGAAACTTATCCAATAAAAATTAACCTCTGTATTTAATAATTACTTGTGATACATTTATTGATCAGTTAGGTACTAATAGCCACATTGAGCCAATACAGAAAATTTGAATTTATAAAACCTTCAGGTCACCGGACATTTTAAAATGTCAATTTATATACATAATTGATCTTTTTGTTGAAGGGAAGTATGCAAAAACCAATGGCTAAAACCTTGAAAATATAAAAAGATATTAAGANACTATCCAGTCAGGTGTGGCGGTGCATGTCTGTAATCTTAGCTTTCACAAGGATGTGGCTGAAAGATTATGAATTTAAGGCAAGCCTGGGGTACTCAGTGAGTTCCAGGCTAGCCTGNGCTACATACATGAAACACTGTCTAAATTTAAAAAAATAAAACAAGAATAAATCTCATTTAAAAATAGAGTAGAAATCCAGTTTCAAATAGAGAAAGGAATAGTATAAGCTTGACTAAGGAGCTTTCTTAGAAGCGTTTTAGTAGAAAACACTTTGATATCAAATTGCTATAGTTTGTGTATAAGAGACAGGTATAAGCTTGACTAAGGAGCTTTCTTAGAAGCGTTTTAGTAGAAAACACTTTGATATCAAATTGCTATAGTTCTCAGAATACACTGAGTATAGTTTTGTTTGTTTTTTGTTTGTTGTTTTTGTCAGTGTATTGGGGCTTTTGGTTGTTTCTGTTTCGTTTTCTCGCAGGGTTTCACTATGCAGCCCAGACTGTAACTCAGTGTGTAGCTCGGACTGGCCTTGAACTCTGTATAATCCCTCCTTGCCTGAGTGCTGCATGTGTAAGCATGCACTGCTGTGCTGAGCCTGACACTGAGTATAGTTAAAAGTGCAGTGTACACATCCTGGTTTAAGGTGTTAACCCTTATGATACAGCAAGAGCATTTGGGCATGCAAAAGGAGGTGCAGTTGTTTAAAATTCTGGTGATTATGTCAACAAAATGACATACACACCCAGACACTCCCTCTAGAATAAGAGCTGTGGTACCACAGCATCTGANTGGGAGGCAAATTGGAGATTGGACTGGTCATCTTGACATGAGTCCTCCTCTAAAGTCACGTGGTGTTGGGTTACCCAGGGGTCCTTTGGGCACCACNGGGAACACAGAGCTCAGAACNCCTCAACTCAGAGGGTTTAAGGACATTTGGACAACTGTCATCTACTCTCAGTTTTATGTTATGTTATCAGTGCCATCTCAGGTGGCTCATGTCANCACTGTAGNCCATTGCCTCATCCATAGTAAGAATCAATCTCTAGTAATTTTGTTGGACANATGAATGATGCCATGAAATCCTCCTGGTACTAAATTTTCATATAGGATTGAAAAACTTTGCTCTCTGGTCCCCATATTAGCCTTTGACATATTTGACATTTTTGATGTTCTGCTCAACTGTTTTCCATTGTTAATGTATATGTTGTCTTCAGCCTTGATTTCCCTGGCCATCTTTCTGACANTGCTATTTCTCTCTAGGCCAATGATTCTAAACTTTGGGTTTCCGTTTATACTAAAAAAAAAAAGAAAAGAACAATTTATGAGCTTTTGTTTATGTGTGTTATGTCTTTATATTTATTGTTTCAGGAATTAAAACAGATTTTTTCAATTTTACTTATTAGTTTATTTAGAATAACAATGAAGCAATTATATGTTGATATAAATAATAGTTTTTCATACAATAACTATATTTTCCAAAACAGAAAAATCTTAGTGAGAAGGAAAGCATTGTTTTTTTACATCTTTAAATCTCTCTTATGTCTGGTCTAATGGTGAGATTCTCGTGTGTGCCTCCCATGAGTAAATTTGTTGCAATATGTGTTCGTTGAAGTAAATGAATAAAATCTGGCTTATACAGATTATGCAGTTAGGAATGGGAGAAATATTTTCAAAGCTTTTCCAGATTGTTTTTGGTACATCATCAAAACATAAATGTGGTAGTCTTTTTTTTTCTTGTCTTTCCATTTCTTTCCCTTCCCTTTCCCTTCTCTTCTCTCCTCTCCCCTCCCCTTCTCCCATGACATTGTTTTGAGACAAGACCTCATGTGACCTAGGCTGGCCTCCAACTTGTTAAGTAGCAGAAGATGACCTTGAATTTCAAATCCTCCTTGCCTCCAACTCCCAAGGGCTAGGATTACACGCTCAACAACAAGTGGCAGTTTCTTTTTCTTTTTTTAAAAATTTCTTTATTTTTATTTTACGTGCATTGGTATTTTGCCATGGGTGTTGGGTCCCTGGAACTGGAGTTACAGACAGTTGTGAGCTGCCACGTGGGTGCTGGGAATTGAACCTGGGCCCTCTGGAAGAATAGTCAGTGCTCNTAACCATCTCTCCAGCTCCCAAGTGGTAGTTTATTAAATGTTATGTATTTTCTGATGAAACCTCATGACAGAACTTTTTGTACTCTTACATTGAAATTTACTAGTCTGGCTCATACTTTGCTTGATTCTTTTCCCCGTGTTCAGTTTTGTGGTGTATTGCACTGATCATTTGGAAGTAAGTTATTCATATCTTCCAAGTGGTGACACAGTTCATTGTGCAATATTTTTAAAAAGCCCATTAGTTAATATTGCCTGTGGCCTCATCAGAAGCTAGCAAGTATTAGGAAGTTATCAACCATTTGTATCACGACAGCTGATACAAATTTTCCCAAATTCTAATTTCCACTTGAGAGCCCTAATTTTTTTTTTAAATTNTTGGTGATAGATACCATTAGCCATTTCCCTTGAAACCACAGATCACTTTCTCATGTTTGAGAAATCNTCCATGTTGGAATAACTGTGGTTTGTTTTTTCAGTCGTTTTTCAAGTATGATGGTGGTCCATCAGAAAAGTGGCTAGTTTAGCTGGCAACTCAATCATAATAAGTGCTTTTATTAGAGATAACCCAGAAGCAGCAGAGATGCTTTACTTTAACTTTGCATTTTANCACCCCAAATATGGAAACATGATTTAAGAGTCAGTATTTGATGAATATGAAGTACGTGGAGGGTTGTTATTGGTGTTGTTGCTTGTCTTTGTTTTAAACATGTGAGGTGAGAGATAAGTGATGACAAGTACAGATTTCTGGCTGTACTTGTGAAGGTGCCAACGGTTTCAGTAACAGTGGCTTTTTATATCATTAGTGTAAGCGTCAACACTGAGTAAAAAGCAAATGGAACCTGAGAATTATTAAAAATATCGTCAACCCATCTGTGCTTCCTCCCTGAAAGGATCTTGAAAGTGNCTTCTGTCACACAGAGTGTGNCGGAGGAGAGCAGTAGGGCTATCAGCTAGGGAGATGAGTATTGCAACCAGGCAGCTTTTTGTTGGGGATACCCTTTTNATGGTACCCTTAAAGGCGAGTCATTAGCAGATGACTTACTTTTGGAGCNANGCAAGTTGACGTGGTAATGTGTGGCACAAGTGGTAGTGAGTGAAACCTAGCAAAGGCCTTGAGGCAGGATAGCAGAGTTGTCCTGGGAGGATTAGANAGAGTGTCTCCACTGAGGGGTGAGTTTGGAAGCTGTAAAGTAAGGTTTAGGAAGCATAATCCAGACCAGGATGCCAGGGCTGAAGACGCAAGACTTTTGTCTCTAAAATGAATAAGGAAGGGATGGTTGAAATGGCAGCTGGGCCAGTCTGGACTTTGTGAGAGAGGAGATGTAGTCATCAGCCATGTGTGTCATGCTGATGGAGGAGAATGGGGAGAGGACTTGGGAAGACTGGGCAGGAGGCCATCTTCTTTCCAGGGGTAATGATAGCACACACATTTGATAAGATACAGATATTTGAAGTCATCTATGCCCCAGAGAACTTTGTGGAAATTCTCTCCTATTCCAGACGCTTCATCTGTTTCCTGGTCCAGCATTATTAGGAGCCACTAGTACTAATTAACTGGAATCTGGAACCCCTGACTTGCAGGATGGGTGTGTGTTTGAGAGATGTTTATGAAAGATGGTGTTTATCCCAAGGATTTCCCGCTCCTTCCAGTTTCAAGGCTTGGGCGCTTCTGCACCTTTGATCCAAAGGAAGGAGGTTCAGAGTTATTATAAAGGCCAAGTGTCTGCTCAAGTGCCCTGAAGGATTAGAAGTACCAGGAAAGGACAGGACGGGATGAGCTAGATGTCCTATAGCCTTGCTTCAGAGAAAAGTTGAGATTTGAGACGGACATACAATACTGGATAATGTTTTGGCCTCCCTGAACTTCCTCTGTAACGCTCTGCCCCTGAGAATCCTTGTGTTTTCCCCAGCCACTTGCTACATTGAAAAGTCAATAAGATGTTAATAGTGCTAACAACATGATAAGATAGTGGGAGGTCAGATTTCAAAGACTATAGTTCTTTGCATGCTANATAGAGTAAGGACCAAAGAGCAGGGTACATTGCTCATCTGCCTTGATGAATGAGTTGCTGCTCATTCATCCCACCCTCTGCAGAGCAGGATGCTGAGTGAGATCTGCTCACTGTTGCAGGCCAGCTAAGAAGGAATAAACACANAAGGCAAACCCATTGTTATTCTCCAGGAAAACTAAGAATTCCAGGCTTTGAGAATCTAGGGTTCAGGAGGTATCTGACTTCTCTGGGTGAAGACCCCTGGAGTAGGCCCAGGGAGGAGGGTTAGAGACTTCTCAGGGCTTCTGTGGAGAGAACAGGGTTTGGCTGAGAGAGTGGTTTCCATTCCAGCTGACCTAATTCATATCATAGGGGGGACCAGTGGCTCTGGGATGGAGGCAGTGACGTCACAGGTCTTTCTCAAAAGAACCTAGCATGGGAGTTGTGAGTACAAACCTAGAGTGTGGTCCATTTGCTCCTGTCCCTAGCTACAGAGTATAGTTGTTGGCTTTCTAGGCCTTTGCTCTAAATGCTCCGTGGGGACCCTTGCTCTACTTGCTAAGGGCTGGCATTAGCATTTTTAAAGTTTCCGGAGCATGTTCGCACATACCTGGGTTGGACTCTCTCCCAAGCCCTGTAAGGTCAGCATTAGCAGAAATCCAAATTTATAGAGGGGGAGAGAGGAAGGAGCTGCCTGTGCATCAGGACTCGGCACCATCCCCAATAACCCTGCAGAGTTCAAACCACTTCCTCATTTAATTCAAAGGGTTCAGAGAAGTTAAAGTGACCCAAGCAAAGTCACAGAGATATTAAGAGTTAGGGACCAGGTAAAAGCCAGACTTTTGGAACCCCTGGTCCACCTGTAAGAATAGCGATTCTTTTCCCTAGTTGGCTTGGGTTGAGTCTTTGTTGCTGTCTGCAACTGGAGAGGGTAAAGGGTTACTGTGTGGGTTTGTGCACAGTGCCTTGGGGAGTTAGCCTGACTATTTTTCCCAGGCCTTCTGCCCTCCTTCCTACCTCAGCTTCTTCTGCCCTCTGTTCCTCCCCAGCAAAGAGGAGCAGGGTATCCGGGGTTGCTGATGTCTCAGCTTGCATAGCTGGTAATTAGCCCTTTGTGCCCAGCTAAGCACCTTTCATCCCCCCCTACTTGCTGGTGTCTGCTTTCTCCATTAGCATCTCCAGGTCCTTTCGGAGCCCTCCACCCACTTTGTGGCCAGATCATCTTGTTTGTCGAGATGATGGCCCTGCAGTGCACAGACAGGGAAGGGCCACAAGGACTAGACTTGCTCACATTTTCCATAGTAGGTGCCAGGCNACTCTTTCTTATCCCCACCCCAGAGGCAGCTAGGTTTAGGTCCCCTGGCTTAAAGGCAGACAGCTGATAGCTAGGCCTCCAAATCTGGGGCCTTCGGAGGCCTAGTTTTGTCTTTCAGTTCCTCTCTGTTCGTGAATGGGAGCTGGCTCACCAGCAGCTCTCTAGTCCAAGCGAAGGGCTACTGATGAGTTCATGGGCTCTCGAAACCTGGCCTCAGCCCCACAGCTCTCAGCTCTGAGGCCACTAGTATTGGTCAGCCAATCCCGTAGCTCCAGTCTCCCTTCAAACCCTGTCATTGCCCTCATAATTATCTAGCTTGAGTACAGTAGCTGTTTGAATTTTTATTAAATTTGTGTTTATTTAAGTCACATGTAAAACTTGGCCAGCTTTCAGGGGCTCAGTTAGCCACCCATGACTAGTGGCCACTGGACTGGACAGCAGAGGAAACATTTTCATTACAGCAGAGCATTCTCTTGGACTACACTAGCCTTCACAGCCAGAAACTCCAGTATGCTGGCATCTGTGTTACANAGACCGCCTCCTGGATCATCCTAAAGCTTCCTTTACCTTTCAGTGGAATCTTCTTAAGTTCCCAAAATGCAGGGACCCATTGTGATGAGGGAGCATCTGATAAAGGGTTTCTCTGCAGGGGTGTCCTCTGTGAAATTCACTGTCACCAGGACTACGCAACATGCTGCTCATGTAGGACTCAGGATGTTCTTGGTGCATGTGTGATTGACAAGATTCTATCTGTGTAGGTGGGGACTTGGTGCTCATTAGTTCTGTCCATGCCATCATCCTGGGTATCCCCATGTGACAGCTGGTTGTGGAGGGCAATGATGGCAGAAATAGGAAGGGATAGGGCTGGAGAAAACGCANTTGGCTTCTGGATGCTTCTAGGCTTGCCCTGCTGGGGATGAGGGTGGGAACCTTCCATATATCTTTCTGAAGAGCCTTTACTGTAGAGGAGGTTTCCAGTTGTTTGTTTTCAGCCCAGAGAGAAGATAGGGCATTTTGGATTTGAAGGTTTAACCAGAAACAGTTTGTTTCTGGAACAGGGGCATTTCTTCATTCTCTGCCAGGTTCTGTTGGGCAGCCCAGAATGCCGCACACCTGACTCCCCAACCGTACCTGTCATGTGCTTGGCAAATCGAATGAGAGTTCGTTCTTTCTTTCTTCTTTCTTTCTTTCTTTCTTTCTTTCTTTCTTTCTTTCTTTCTTTCTTTCTTTCTTTCTTTCTTCTTCTTTTTTTTCCATTGTCTTCCCCACCCCATCAAATTGTAGGTGCAACCTCTCATTTTTCTGCTGCCTAGATGATTAAAAACCATGACTTAGTGGAAAAATGCTGACCTCCTCAGGGTCAGCCTCTTAAGCAGCTGTCGGAGATAAGATTGTGCTGGCAAAAGACTCAGGAACACTTTGCAAGGCTTTCTGTCTTTTCCCGAAGAAACCAAAGAAGCTGTTCTGGTGCAGGATGTATTTTGTTGTTGTTGTTTATTTTGAGAGAGAGCTATAGTTTTCAGAGGCACAAATCTGTGTGATCTGATAATAAAATAAAATCTCTGATGAAAAGATTAGAGTAATTATTATAGTGATTTTTACAAATACAAGCTTTGTAAAAATGATTTTGCCTGAGCAGGGCGGTGGTGGCACACGCCTTTAATCCCAGCACTCAGGAGGCAGAGGCAGGTGGGTCTCCGTGAGTTCGAGGCCAGCCTGGTCTACAGATTGAGTTCCAGGACAGGCTCCAAAGCTGCAGAGAGAAACCTTTTCGAAAAAAAAATTTTTTTTTTCCCTTTTTAATGGTTCCTGCTTTGAGCAAGTTACAGTGCAAAAGTCTTTGACAACTACCACAGTATCAGCTGTCGGATGCTCAGATTGCCCCCCTCCCCACAAGGATTTAAAAGACCTGACTGTGGTATGAAGCCATTGGTTGTTAGTAGTATTGCTTCACACCTGGAAAGTGGACACCAACTCTAGACCTGTGGGAATCGCTGCAAAGTAGACATTAGGATTTGAATTGTGCTTCTGTCCTCAAACATAGCATCACTTCTGTATTTACCAACTTGGACCCAATCAAGTGTGATGAGAAGGAAGAGAAACTGAGGTGGGAGCTTGAGAGGGCTTGACAGAGGTCATGCAACTGATGTCGGGGGTACGGTAAAGATCCAGATGCTGTGGCTCAGCCCAGTGTCCTCAAACAAGGACTTCACTGAAGTCCTATAGACAGCTAAGTCCCAGAGTGGCTGATTCCTAGGAATGTGGTCTTCATATTCTGACTTTAGGGATCTACCCCTACCCTACTTCATACAGTTATTAGGAAGATGGAGGTCCTGCTCATCAATGGCCTCATCCATTATCAGCATCTCCTTTCTATCGGGGAGTAGATAGAAAGGCTGTCTCTAGTCCTTTCTGTTATTCTGTGACTTGAGTGATCATTAGAATCGGGTTCTTATGTCTCCCTGCATGCCACAAGCTGCCCTGTGAAAGGTAGGAGGTTGGTCCAGAGGCTTCTCTTTAGCTCCCACAGCTACATCTCAGGTCCAAAAGCATGAGAGTCTGGGCTGGGAAAACTTGGGGCTTCTGTTTACTGGACTTGCTGTTTATTGGTCATCCTTGTTATCCTTGTCCATGGGCTGAAGCCTACATCAGCCAATAGGACAGTGGGGACCTGAGTCCTGATCCCCTTGGTCAATTTTCCATCTGGGAAACTAAAGTGATAATATGACCTAGGTGTATCCTAGTTGAGGATGANATTTGAACCCTGGTTCTGCCTTGTGACTTTCAGAGTCCCAGACTCTTGCTGTCCCTAAGGTGGTAGTGATGTCCCAGTGAGGTGATAGACATCTGGTAGAGCTTTATAAACTGAAGTGTGTATTCCACTCACTGGGGAGCGCCTGCATCACTCCCCAGAGCTCGTGCTTGGAAGCTTCTTCATGTCCTCACCCCCAAGGAAGGGCTCAGCTCCNTAGAAGTGAGCAAAGGCCCCCCAAAGCCGGCTGACCCACTCTCTACTCAGACTTGTTCAAGTGAATGTACCACAAAGTCCAAGGGCAAACATCGGAGTGGGCAGGCGGCCTAACAGGAGATGGTGGTCAGCTTCCCTGGGCCTACCTGACCTGTGTGGGTCCAGCCCCTCCCTGGTTTGTTTTCCTTCTGGCTGCTATTATGATAGTTTTTATGAGCCTTTTTAAGTCTTTAATGATGCGTGCTCCTGCAGCTGTCTTAAAGCTTAATCCCAAGCAATAGGCCTTTATTGGATAAATGGTTAATAATCACTGGTCTGTAGGGATTGGGACGCTTTGTGAGGCCTGTGATTCTCAGAAGCCCCACGTGGCCTGTGGCCCAGTCCGAGTATAGGGAGATCAGACACAGAACTGGGGAAGGACAAGCATTTCTTCTACCCTCTGAATACAGCAAAGCAGGGAGCTTCCCAGTTCTCCAAATGTCTCTTTCCATCCNCTTGAGTTTGACGTGAACAGACTCTGTGACCTTCAGTGAAGTCTCCTTTCCCCTCAAGGGCCTGGGTTTCCTGTCTGTCAGACAAAGAAGTAGGAGGAGATGACCTTAAAGGTGCCAAGTGTCAGTGGATCTGGTGAGCCCCAGATTTTCCAAACCAAAGTTCCTCTCTCTTCTTGGGCGTGTCACTGAGGGCTATGAATGGCAAGGGACCAGCATCCCGGAGGATTAAGGGCTTAGCTACTGGGCAAAGAATTGGGTCAGCTGTAGTCACAGGGCAGTATNCGCAAAGGGAAGCCAGACTTGGCTCCTGGTTTTATAGCCTGGTTCAGTGTTTCGGTCAGCACCGNACAGAACCCACAGTGGGCATTAATTGTGGAGCCTCTTCCCTGGGACTCTGGAAAGAGATTCGAATCCTCCAGGTGCACTGCCGGCGGGAAGCCAGGAGTTGCTCACAGGTGAAAAAAAGGAGGGCTCCATGGATTCCATTCCCAGCTAGCCTGTGACTGGAGGCCTTGCCTTGATCTGGATTTGGCTTTGACTTGGCAGTTGCAATAAGACCCAGAGGGGGCAGGTGGTGCAGGAGCGTGGGAGCGAGCACACCTGAGCTTGAGTCTTAGTAATTTCAGGCTAAAAGGACCTTGATGACTAGTTTGCCCAAGCCTGCAATTTTTTTTTTGTTGTTGTTGGTCTTTCAAGCCTGTGATTTTTAACGTAACGTGANCAACACTTGCTTTTGACTGTGTCAGTTTAAAATGGTGAAGAGCCTGGTTGTTTATTTCTTCTAGGCACCAATAATTATTCTGGCAGGAACATAATGTCGTTAGTGTCTGTAGTATGATGTGGATTGTAGGCATAAAGTGCTTATTCCAAAGCAGGGCCTGGCATACTGTGAGGACGTGATTTTCTGTTCTTTTATCTAGAAGTAAAACATTACAAGCAGAGTTACACCCCACCCTTTTGTTCAGTGGTATGTTCCACAAATTTTTAGCTTCAGAATTAGAAGAAAAGTCTGGCTGAGGGATAGTTTTCCCTAGAACATACTCTCGGTTCCTTGCTTACACCCACAGTGTCTAGAAGGCAGAACACAATCCTTGGAAGACAGCCACTGTGTTCTCTCTCTCTCTCTCTCTCTCTCTCTCTCTCTCTCTCTCTCTCTCTCTCTCTCTCTCTGTGTGTGTGTGTGTGTGTGTGTGTGTGTGTGTG
>LZPO01017364.1:118328-147765 GCA_001675575.1 Neotoma lepida | reverse complement strand
AGGCATAGGGTGGTCCCAGTTATTTCCCACAGACTTTAACTGACACCAGACTATTTTCTGTAGCTGCAAAGGTCCTCACAGACTCATATTTGTTGTAGCCATTCTTCCGCCATTTGCAGGGTGGCCAGTGTTGCTCTCATTCTGGCCAAGAAATACCTTCNATCCCTCTCAAGGAACAGCAACACTAGCNGAGCTCAGGTAACCTGGAACTTTCAGGCCCAAGTCATCTTGACCAGAGGGTGAAGCAATCAGTGTTTGGATTATCTGCTAAATTAAGCCGCCCATGCTTAAGAAATCTTTTGAGCAAGGAGACAGTAGGGGAAATGCAGTCTAGAAAGTCGGCATCGCGCTTTGAAAGCAGTAAGTGGGCATCAGAGGAAACGAGTGTGGCCACCCTTGCAGTGGGCGTCAGAGGAAACAAACAGAGTGTGGCCACCTTTGCTCATATTTTTTTATGGTTCAAACCTGGCCTTTTGAACTACGAATNTAGGTGTTGGAGGGGCTATAAAATCCTCAGTATCTAAGAAAAAATATCTAATAGTTAACAGCCCAATCTGTGGAACCAGATGGGCTCTTGTCACTGGTGACCTTAGAGCAAGTTACCACTTGTTTATGACTCATCTGTAAAATGGGCTGATGGCTACAGTACTTACTTCATAAGATCCTTAAAGAGATTAAAGGAATTCATATATAGAAGTCATATGAGCAGTGACAAGCATTTTTGAGTGCTTTCACGTAGTTTCTTTTGTTATTAGTATTGGTATTATTGTTATGGTTGCAGAAGGTCCTGTTCAGACTCTAGACCTGCCTGGCAGACAATTGTTCCAGAACTGTGAATTATGTTAAAAGTGGGAGAAGAGAAAATGAGAATCTTCTAATGAGTAATTTAAGGACACTGGTTTACACCATTGCTTCTTCTCCTCCAAGGCTCTGATTTTAGACTCCAAGCATATAGAATGGGTTTGTAGACCAAGAATCATGAGTAGAGGCATCGTACTCCTGGGATAGGTCAGATGTGGCCAGGGGTCATTGTAGATGCACATGCTGCTGGATGCTATGCTGAGCTGCTGGAGGCAGGCATCTTGTCTGTGTGTGTCTGTGTGTCCATGTGGATGTGCATGTGGGTAGGTATGCAAGCCCTGTATGGGCTTGTCAAAGGGTCCTGGGGTGATACATCTTAGCAAGAGGGCTACCAAACACTGCTCTCCCGGGTTCAAATCNCAGCACCCACAAGCAGCTAACAACTCTCTGGAACTCCAAGATCTGACATTCTCACAGATTGACCTGCAGGCAAAACACCAATGCACATAAAATAAAAGTAAATAAATTTTAAGAAAAGAAAAAAAGGTTTATTTATTTATTTATTTATTTATTTATTTATTTATTGCCTCACAGTTTGAGAATATAGTCCACGCTGGTGAGGGGGGTCATGTGTCTTGATCTCGAGGCAGCAGGTCACACTGATGCTGAAGTCTAGAAGCAGAGGGTAGTAAATGCTTTCATACAGCTTGCTTGCTTTCTCTTTTTTATTCTCAGTCCTGGACCCCAATCTATGAAACGGCACCACCCACATTTAGGATGAGTCTTTCCACCTCAATCTAACCTAGACAATCTCTCACAGATGCATCCAGGGACTTGTTTCCATGGTGACTCCAAATACCATCAAGTTGACAAACAAGTCCATAATAATCACAGTCACCATTGTGGGGAAGGTTCTTGGTGGCCNTTTGGGGTCCTGATGGCTTCTGATCCCAGGCCTCCTGAGACTGTGGAGCAGCCCATTTGTCCTCTAGATCTGCACCCTGCCCAGACACTACTCCAGCTGGATTAGTGAAAATTTGGGCATCAAGCAACAGGAACCAACTCGGGTTCATTTAATGAAGAAAATGACTGTTTGGAAGGGGACCAGATTACTTTCAGAAGCAATGAAGGGCTGAAAACAGCCCCATGCAGAAACGGAAGCTCACAGAGGCCAGTCTAGCTCCTACCNGAAGGAATCTGGAGATGTTCCCCTAGCCCCCATTGCCTGCTGCCACTGTGGGCCCTTCATCGGGGGACCCTTGCCACCCCTACTGCCTCTCACTCTCAAAACTGCTGCCATGAGCAACCCTCTGATGGACCCCTGAGCCTTTGTGTGATGTCTCTAGGTCCTAAATCCTAGGCAGGCACAACAGTTGGCCATACTTCAGTCCCCATTAATCTATCAGAACTAAAGGGAAGGACTCTATGCCCCATTCACTTTCATAGGTCCTAGGAAGGGTTTCGATACTCCTCTCATCATTTCTCACAAGACAGAAATGGGATTACAAATGCAGAGCATACGGGAAAGGCTTCCTCACTGTAGATCCCACTGTTCTAGAGAACAAAGGGGCACTTTATTCGTATGGATTTCTCGGGGTCATGAGGGGAAGTTTCATACCATGTGCATCTCAAAGCAGGAAGCACTAGATAAAAGTAAGATTAAAATTCAAAGTTATTCTGGGGATGGGCATGGNGGGNGCAGTCTCTGGGTTACTGGAAACTGCAAANGAGGAAGACTACAAGGCTTATCAACTCTCTGCCCAGGGANAGAGAATGAAGAAGGAATGTCCTGATTTCTGGGAGACNGGTCTGTAACCTAACACTTTCCACAGAGGTTGGTCATGGCTTCACTACCCACAACAAAGTAGNAAGTAGTAGCCAAGTCATCAGAGCCATCCAAACCACACACTTGCTATCCCTGAGAGTGGACCAACCCTCGCTTTATTTACAGCTAAGGAAACTGAGACTTGGAGTCAAAGCATCTATCCAAGGTCACCTAGNACAGCTGGTGGCAGAACTCAGTGTTGAGTCCATCCTCTGGCCCCCATTGAGGGCCTGACTGAGAAATCTCAACTTGTGGTGCAGCTCTGATTCCAGGAGACTCCTCGGAGCTTCCAGGTGACTGGCTTGAGGGCCTAAGACAGGGCCTCTGTCTGAGGATGCCACCTGCAGAGGCTGATGGCAAGAGGGGCTGTTGTGGGAGGGGCTGAACTTTTGGGCAGACCTGGCACCAAGCTAAAGGAACAAAGAGTCAGAGAGCCTGAGACTTGCCCCCAGGGAGGATGAAGNCTCCACATGGATTTGCAGAGACTTGGTCTTGTTACTTTCCCCCAGATAATCACACGGGAACTAATTAGCACCTTCCTGCTGAGCACAGCCCTCTGGGTCTGGAGGACGCTCAGAGGAGAAGAGAAGCCCATTAATTACCTTATCAGGAAGCACTGATAAGAACCTGTGAAAGGTATTGCTTTAAGGCTCTGAGCTAATTAAAGAGGGCTGTGGGGTGAAGGAATGTGTCACCTTACAACGGAACATAGCACGGGCTTTGATCCTGAACCCTAAGCCTTGCATCCCCAGGCTGAGTGCAAAAGACTCCCGACTGTCCAAGGAAACTTCACCTTTGCAGTTCAGGACTCTAACAAGGGATGTTCNGGAACAAGCCTGCTGGCTGTGGCGCTGGTGCATCCTGACTGAGGACTGAGGTTATGGGAGCTTGTTGAGCAGGGTTCTTCTAGGGTTTCTGTCCCCTGTCCCCTCTCACTGGTGTTACTAGCAGGCCTATGTTGTTAGGGAAGAAAATGAGTCAGAGGATGTGACAGACCAAGTTGAGGAATGTTCAGGTAGAAATAGCTAGGAGCTGGACTTGAACCTAGACCCCCAGCTCTTCACTTCTCTGTGGAATTGTTCTGTGGGTCCAAGGATGCTGGCTGAAGCCACACCTGGCCTCCAGGCCTGGGACCTTCCTCCTCTTTTTACCTCTTGCAGCCAATCCCTTTCTTTTTCGGAACCCTGGTCTCTTTGTCCTTGATGTGGGGCTAGTCAAAGGAGTCTAAAGGGAGACGTGAAATAAGATGATCCGTGCAGGTCACCTAGGACAAAGATCTGCGGTCATAAGTTTGTCTTTAATGGGCCACTTNACAAACTTCTTTTAAGGTATAGAATTTCAATTCAATTGCACAAGAACCATCTGTGCAAGTCACCAACAGGGGGCCAGNTCTGAAGGGAAGGTGGTAGGTAGCTAGGTCCCTACCCACTCAGGCCTGCTTCCCAGCAGGCAAAGACTCTGTTGACTACCCAGAATTCCTCAGGGTACATTTGAATCACCTGCATCTGAGGAAAGCTGGGTGCTCTGAGGTCTCAAGAGACTGTGAATAAATATCCCACGTGAAACAAAGATGCCCTTTTATCCCTCAGAAGACATTGGTGAGCCATTAGCCAGGGCCTGTGCATTCGAGCTAGTCTCTCAGAAGAGTGAATGGGTGTCCCCAGCCCCCTTTTTCTTTGTTCCCAGATGGTTGCCTAGCCTAGTGTACCTGTAGCGGGTAACAGGGAGGAAATAATCTGTATGCCTTGGTACCAAACCTATGACCTTGACATTTCATTCATCATGGTACTTCAGCACACCAGGCTAGCCAGCCTGGGGTCCATGAGTTAAGAGTAACATTTTGTATAAGCATACCCATTAGCACCTACTAGGAGTGTCAAATATGTATGTCACAGTACCGATGGCATTATTTTGCTGGATAGTTATAAAATATCCTAAAGACAATGGAATGCCTTTCCTAAAGCCATCCCAAGTCAAGAGCTTGGGATTCGAAACTCTGTGTCCTAGAATGCAAGAGGCCCTGAGAACTAACTAACTAACTAATTCCTTAGAAGTAGTCATGGTCTTGACAGCATCCAAGAGTGGAGCGTTACACCAGCATGTACACTTGCTTAATTGGTTTTTTTTTTCCTTTCACTGAAAGAGACCCAGAACACTGGCTAGATCTGCACTGTGGGAGCTCAGGATTATTTGCAATGATTACAGAAGCCCTGTGGTGCATAATCTCCCACCTCTGCCCTCTGCTTCGCCAATCTGTTCAAAACTCAATATTGACTAAACAGCTGCGTAGCTACCGTGTCCCTCAGAGTTGCTAGGCACGTGCAGGGATTGCCTCAAACTGCCCAGGAGTACTGTGGCATACCAAATTATGATTGTGACTTTGAGGGGGAAGAGTCTGCAGAGGGCCCTGGTCTTGCTTTGCAACTATTAGGCCATTGAGATTCAATCAAGCCAAGGCTGTCAAAGTCAAGACAGCTTCTTCCCTATCACCTTCATGATTGTTTCCCAGAGAAATCTNNTCTATGTCCAGCCACCTCCATACTTCCTAGGATACCCCAAAGATAGGCTGGCATCGTGGGACATAAAGGGAGAATGGACAGACTGAGTTCTAGCTGATTCTACTTTTAACCAGATAGGTTCCTTTATTTTCTGGTCTGTAAGCAGAGGGAGTGGCCCTCAAAGCCACTTCCTGCTCTGCCTCTCCACTGGTGACTGCCTGTGAGTCTCTGAAGGGCTCTGGGTCTCCATCTGATGTGTTTGTACGTTCATCTGTTCCTTCNGCTTGTGTGCAGCTTGATGCCCAAGGAGGNTGTTACACTCCTCCGCTTTCCCAGTTTCCCAAAGAGCGCTTTGTGAAGTTAAAGAGCAATCAGGACTCTGGAAGGTGCACCGCCCCCTGGTGACCGGAGGAGGAAACTGCAAGCCCTTTCTCTAGATTCAGGGCTCCCAACACAAATCGACTCATAGCCCCCCCTTTCTGGAAAAGGTGAAAGCAGGCTGCCTTGTGCTCACTGTCCATTTTCTGGTCCATGTGGAAGAGTGAGGGGATTGACTGAGTGATTGTGGAAAACAAAACTCGAACAGNATGAGGCGGGGCTAAAACTAGTGGCTGAGAAATTTTGTCACATTCAGACAGGACATTAAATTCTGCTCTGAAAACGCTACCTGCCTCCACCCCTACCCCAACATCTCAGCAAAANGGAATGGCTGGCTAATTTTCAGACCAGAGTGTGATGAGAGACCCACTCCAAAGGGGTCAAGTTCAAGAGGATGTAGAAATTCCAAGAGTTGATTAGAAGAAGGCTCTTGGGGATGCTGGGAGCACTCCCTTCCCAATATCCTCTTCAAGCTGAGAGTTGTAAGGGGAGGGCACTGACAGTAAGCAGGGACAATAGTGAACAAATATGCAGCCTCGCATTGAGAAGGTACTCCATAGAAGCCGGGCAGGGTGACAGGAAATAACAGTGTGTTGGGGGAAGGGTTGAGACTTCTGTTACAGCAATGGCGTCAGGAGGCCCTGTTTGAGGAGAACACGGTAACTGTGTGTCTAAGTAAAGAAAGCAGCTGCCTATAAACTGCTGGAGAAAGAGCTGGAAACACGGTCAAAGCCACCCAAAACGAGAGACACATAGTAACATTTAGACCTCGTGCTCCATAAATCTATCA
Organism: Neotoma lepida; assembly: GCA_001675575.1. Classification (NCBI taxonomy): domain Eukaryota; kingdom Metazoa; phylum Chordata; class Mammalia; order Rodentia; family Cricetidae; genus Neotoma; species Neotoma lepida. Next base: position 141,473 of record LZPO01017364.1, on the reverse strand, counting down.
TGCTTGTGCCTCAATAAACCTTTATATACAAAACAGCCNCAGGCGCTGTCCTGCTGTCTTTTGCACTAAAACAGTAAGGCATGTTTTAGGGAAGGAGGGGGCTGGTGAACAGGCAGAGAGGAGAGGAAGGGGAGAGAAGAGAGTCACAAAGGAATGATTCAGGGCAGATCATGGTAAGGACTTTCTGGTTTTGTGCCAGAAATCACTGTAGAGGCTTGAAAACAATAAGAGACAGGATTTGATGTATCCTTTGTCCTCAGCCTTCCTAAAGGTGACCCTTTAATATAGTTCCTCATGTTGCGCTGACCCCCAACCAAAAAGTTATTTTCACTGCTACGCCGTAACTGTACTTTTGCCACTGTTATGAATCGTAATGTGAATCTCTATGTTTTCCGATGGTCTTGGGCGATCCCTGTGAAAGGGTCATTTGACACCCCCCAGGGGGTCCCTACAGGTTGAGAACCACTGCTTTCGAAGCTACCTCTGGCTGCTGTGAGCACTGGAAAGAAGAAAGCAGGAAGCAGGAAGGCCACTTTGGAATCTACCACCACCATCTCGGGAGAGACGCTGGCCATCTNTGGAGAGGTGGAAAGGTGGCCAGCGGATTTCTGATATGTTTTAGAGGTGGAATTGGCAGGACTTTCTGAGGACATGGACTGAGGGAAAGAGAACCCGTATTATGGCACTCAGGTTTCTGCCCCGAGCAAGGTGCTGAAGGTACTGAGTGGTCTAAGACAGGGCATGGACGGATTGGGTAGGGGAAGAAATCTGTGATGTNCACCAAAAGTACAGACTGCGCAGGCTCAAGCTGAGCTTTTGAGATGTCAAAACAAACAAACAAATAAATGTCTAGCAAATAAGCATGAGTCAGAGTCTCAGGCTAGGATGTACAGTGTCAAGATGATGCTCCAATTGTTCCTTCAGTCTCTCTGTGTCTCCTCTGCTCGTGGATTTGGTCATTTGCCATGATTCCTAGCAGAACCAACCCCAGCACAGTGCAGTCATAAAGCCCTGCTCACACTGCTGTGGCTTTGTCTCCAACATTGTAGGGATGAGAGTACCGTTTCCTTAAGGCTTGCACGGCTCCTGTCACATCAGGAGAATCCATGTCCTGCCAGTGGACTTTGGAGCCCTCAGCTTCTCAGTGANTCTCTAGAAAGGCCCGGTGACATAATCAGAAAGTGTAAAAACCTTAGCACTGCTGGGGCAAACTTCATCCAATGAGAACCAGGAGCCAGGAAGGAATTGGTGAGCACCTCTTCCANACCACATCCTCGCCNCACATGGTGCATCCCATCAAGCACCAGCTACAACTTTTGTAGGGCAGCTGTAGCCAGCTCCTCANCACACAGCCATTAGCTCCCCTCATTCCCTGTCCCATTATACTTCTCAGTTCCACCTGCCTGGGGTTCTTCAATCAGACCTTCTCCATGAGTTCTGTCNCATATCTGCTTTGTAGATATGAGAACCTGGGCTAAAATTCCAGTGTTAATGGTGCTGTGCACCACTTACTTATTCCACAAACATTTAGAAAGTACCTATTATATGTCAGGTGTATCTTAAGTGCCCCACAGATACTAACACATTTATCCTTACCATAACCAGTGAGAGATTTGTTTTTTGACTTTCATTCTACACATGAGGAAGCTGTGGCAGACATGCTCAGTAGCCACAGGGCCTTGCTGTCCAGTGTAAGCATGATGTAAGCTATGTACAGTGTCCTAAACCTTCTGATAGCCATATTGAAAAAGCAAAAGAAGCAGATGAAATTAATTTTGATAATTTTTTTATTTAACTAAATAAATCCAAACTGTTATTTTATTTCAAACATGAAGTCATCACACAAATTTCAGGGAGATATTTTACATTGTTTCTTACTAACTCTTTAGTTGAGTATGTTTACACTACATTTCAACTTGGACAAGCCATATTTTCAATGTCCAACACCCACAAGTGGCTGGACAGCGCAGAAGTAGATGCCATATTGTTTTGTGAGCAAAGGGCTATGGAATATTGCTTCTAAAACATGGCTACCATTCCTTGAGCCAGATATTATTGTGAAGGATGACCACTTCTCCTTGATAAAAAGAAAGAATTGTTAGTAGATGAAACTGTATTTGCTGTTCTCAATTCTCCAGTGATAACTGTTGCATANCTGTCTGCAAATGCCGAGAAAAAGACAGCACATTTTCAGCAAACATGATGAAAAACATCCTGGGAATAGATGTTTAGAGTTTGTGCTTTGCCAAGACAAGGGAATGCTTGAGATTTTTTTATACTGTACACAGTCAAAGCTTGGGTGTTTTCTGCTAGCGGAACTGTCCCTAGTTTATGTGGCTGAAGTAAACTTTCATTTGAATTTGGTTTCCGTTTCCATGATGATTTTCCAGATCCTGGCTTTGGGCCAGGCCTGTGGCAGAGTCCNGGACTACAGGAATAAACAAGACGGTGGAGTCTCCACTCTCGGGACTTTTTGGTCTTCTAGATGAGCAGGACCAGGAACTGTGACAAAGCTGTTTGATGACTACTGTGACAGGAAAGGTGGGGTGCTAGAGGGGAGACAAGAGGGACAGCTGACCCACCATCAAGGTTAGAGAAGGCTAGAGGGAGGATGGAAGCCGGGAGCCCAAAGGTGACNAGAAGAGAAGCAAGGGAAGAGGGATGCAGGGGTACCATAGAGCCTGCTCCAGGCAGAAGCAAATGCCAGACGAAGAGAGCAGGGGACATTAAAACAGCCAAAATAAAGTCCCTGNCACTAAATCACAGCATAAGAAGGCACTTTAAAAAGGGAGGCCAAAGAGTTAAACCCAGGTGAGGAAAGACACTAGAGTTTTGATAGANGTGCATAGATGAGGGAACTTCTGGATGCTCTTTCTACAGCCGGGTGGAATTNGGGAATCTTCATTTTAACAAGTTCCCTAAGTCAATCCTTGACATAGAAAAACACTGATAAAATNTTTTAAANGTACCTGACAAGTTTCTCAGCCAAAAGAGATAATTTGAAAATGCATTTCCAAGCCATAAAACAATAATGAGAAAATTGGACAAATTTGAACACATTGGCTATATTAAAGAATTGCTCAGCTTTTAAAGTATCAAGGTATGGTGCTAAAGTCTTTTTAAGGGCCCTTANGTCTTAGTTATGCAGGCCAAGATGCTTATGGATAAAATATGCANTAGCAACATGGTCTGGACGGGAGAAGGGGTGGATGGGAGCTAAGAAGTGAAAAATAACTGGTTTGAAATTAGAGCAAAGGCCTCAGCACCTACGTTTCATTATCCCATTTATTTCTTCCTAATAAAACAGTTTCTAAGACAAGATTTCCATGGCATTTACACATCATACTCACTGTTCAATATCAGCCAAACCCCCTATATGTGATCAGAAAGGATGCTTCATGCTGGAGTGGAATNGTCCAATCTAGGACCAAAGGCAGGGACAGGAGCTCCTTTGGAGGTAGGCTGGGGTCATCTCTCTAAGGGACTGATGATGCTGAGATGATGATGATGATGATGATGATGTGTGTGTGTGTGTTCATCCATGTTTATGTATGTGTGTTTATGTCATGGCACACATGCAGATCTCAAAGGACAGCCTTGGGTGTCAGTCCTCACCTCCCAGTTTAAGCAACTTCTCTGTTGCTTTTTTCTCTTCGTATTCTGGGCTAGGTCAAAATTCTCCCATCTCCCCACCCCGCCCCAATCCTCTCAGAGGACCACTGGGATTATAAACACCTGTGCTAAGCTCTGAACTTTTACTAGGTTCTGGAGCCTCGAACCTAGGTACTCAGGCTTGCCTAGCCGCTGTTTTGCCCACTGCGCTATGACTTTGGACCCTGGGATCCCCTGTTAACTGGCTTCTTTTTCTTTTTTTTCAGTGAAAAGAAGGACACAGTGAAACTGCCAAATCCAAGGACGATAACAGCGCTTCTGGACATGAGCTGTCAGGCAGATCAAGGAAAATTGCAGGAAATGTTCAGAAAGCGGAGGAGGCAGAGCAAACAGCAGGCAAAGCTCAGCTTGCTCACATCTTCCGAGAAAGCTCTCCCAAGGCAGAAACTGGCAAGCCAGGAGCGCATCGTTACAACCCAGGAACGGGGATCCAAGAGGCAGCACATAGACATAATGGACACAGATCCCAAAACCAAGGAGGCTAGCCCGGAGTGTTACCAGGTACATAACATTTGTCTATGATCTGTACACTAAAAATACAGTGTGTGCCATCATAACACGCCCCAGGCACTGAGAAAGGACATTGATGTTAACCTCTCGTCCTGGGGCAGGGGTCAGAGGTCAGTGGGCTTGGTTAAATCCCTCCCACCCCGCTGTTTCCCGCTTCCAGGCTCCACAGTAAACCTGTCCCACACTCCCAGCCCTCTGAGCCTGAATGATCAGAGGAAAGAAAGGAAACAGTGGCTAGCCGGAGGCCCTCAGAATGCTGCGGAATGGGGATTTTGGTCGGATGTTGAGTTTACCTGGAATCCCCCGGTGTTATTTTGGGAAGGCAGACATCCTATGGAAACAATGATGTGAGAAAGAAAACAGCTAAAGCAAATGCTGGCGCCCGGTTTTTTGCCAAAAGAGTCTCACGTGACCAGGGTAGGCCCAAGAAGCCCAGGTCAGGCAGATGAAGGGCTTGAAATTGAGGGTGTCTAGGTCACCAGCAGGAAGCATGCAGGAAGGAGATGGCAAGGAAGGGTCTCAAGGAAGTGCCCAACAAGTCATGACGGAATAGAAAGATCGTGAGAACGCGCACCTTGCTATTTGGGAGAGCAGAAAAAAATAAAAGAAATACAGCCCGGCCTGATGGGAGCCTGGGCTTCCCCTGTTTGCCGGGTGATCTCAGGCAAGACACTTAACCTTTCAGATAGAATTTCTAAGACAGAGGCAGATGGGAACGCAGAAATTGGCACGGAAGTGGGTTCCATAAAGAAAGCAAATGAGATGGCATCAACACAAAATCTGATAAATTCCTGCATAGGCGTGCCGTGTAGCCCAGGCTGGCCCTAACTTGTGACCTTCTTGCCTCTACCCTCTGAGGGCTGGGACACAGGTGTGCACCACTGTGCTCAGCGCGTTGCCTTTAAATCTCATATTTCTCAAAGGAACATGAAACCCTGCATGCGGCTTCTCTGGGAGACAAGAAAGAGATTTCCTACGTTCTCTGTTCACTGTGGGTTGTAGCATCTTTGTGCGGGGAGGGGTCCAGGGAAGTCTTGGTCTGCACGTGGTTAAGGTAAAATGGGAATAGCTGCCATCTATAAATGTGGAGTTTAGATATGTAGATGTCTATTTTGGCTGGGAAAAAAATCAGCTACTGGACAAAGGAAGAAGGGAAAGTGAGTTTCAAATGTAATTCGGAGCTAAAAGGGAAAGGGGAGAGAACAAAGAGTTGACAAACAGGAGGAAAAGCCATTGCCATCCCACAATTCAGGTGGGACTATATATAAAGTGCTACAGTCACTTCAGAAGACACTTGGTAGCTCCTTAAAATTCCGAACATGAAACGCAAAACGCGAAATTACCATGAGAGCAATTCCACTCTGAAGTATCTATCCGAGAGAGGGGAGCAAGTGCCATCACATACACCAAACGTGTGCAGGCTGCTGGATGGAGTGGGGGAAATTATAAATCAGAAACTCAGGATCGTTGGGGTGTCTCCAAGGCATGCTCCTGGCAGACTCATAGAAGTGAATATGTATCAGCTCTAAGGATGGAGGGAGAAAGCCATGGCTAAAAGGGAATCTTTGGGTCAGGCGACCTGTGTTCCAGATTCAGTACTATCTGCTGGCCACTCTATGACCTCTGACATGAGATGGAGGGGCCTAACCTCTCAGAGCCTTGGTCCCCATGTCTGTACATGGGGGCCCAGCAATGTACCTGCTTCATCCAGTAACAAAGTGTGACTACGGATATGTTTGTAAACACAGTGCCTGCTGAGAATAGATGTCCCGTGACTACAAACTGTTACAATTAAAGAAGAAAACTCTTCATCGTGGTGTTATTACAAATAATAAAAGACCTGGTTATCTTAGCTAGTGAGGCATTCCTAGAAACAAAGTTAAATTTTAAGTTCCCGCCATTCTGACTGTGAGAAGATACTGAGCTCTCTTTCCTTCCAGTTGGCAATGGAGGGCTCCTCTCATCTGAGAGCTGGCATTCCAGGAGAGGGATAAATAAAATGGACTCTGAGATGCTCATGGTCCTCCAACAGGCCTGGCTCCAGCCCAGCTGGGGTGAGCGTTCCCTTCCCAGTCTTCCAAAGGCGACAGCACTGAAAGACATTTACAACTCAGCAGGCAGTGGTGATTGAAGAAGAGTTGATGAGCCCTTCCAAGTGTGGAAGAGAGGGAGCATCCTGGATTATTAATTAAGGTGTGAGGACAATAGTCAAGCCCTAGCTGTCATCTTTGAACGGTGTCTGAATACCTGGTTGAGTTGCTGGCGCTGGGGTCAAAGAAGCTCTCCACAGTCATTTTTTGGGGGAGTCTGGAGGAATGAATGACAAACAACTCACACATCACCTCATTTTCTCTGTGTCCCCCTGAAGATGCCAGAGTGTCTTGGCTTGAATGGTCTGTTTCGTAGACTTGGAACATGGGTCATAGCTCACACCTCTAATTCATCACTGGGAAAATAATGGGCCAAAGAAATGAGGCATGTGACTCAAGGTGGTGGGGAACATAGGGCCAGATGCATGCATCTGGGAGTCAGGCCAACACACCCCATGACACATCACTCTCTGAGACCAGATGAGGGGTGATTTACGTCTAGCCTGGAGGTAAGGAATGAGTATGTGGTTGGCTTCCATCTCCAGGACAAGACAGCCAATGAAGGCAAAGGTCACTGCGGGCCAGGGGTGACTTGTACCAGGGTCAGAAGGCAAGCAGAAAGGTAAGTGCCAGGCTGGGTTCATGATGAAACTCTCAATCCCATGAGCCTCCTCCATGCCTTCCTTACCAGTTACTGCCCTAAGAACCTGTATGCCATAGGCCAGCTGCTGGTGTATCTGATTGACACCCCGTTCTGAGTATCCAGTGATATCCCACCGGCACGGGGGACAGAAGCTACCATGCTTGCACAATGTGGCATTGTCTGTACAGACACATTAGTCAGATGTGCAACCTGGTGCACGACTTGGATAATGGGTCTCCCTGGGTGACTCGGTAGCAGGCACCATGGAAGCTTAAGGTGGTTATCTTCTGCCGTGCAGGTTGCTGGGCAGAGAAGACTGATAGCGAAGATAAAAATCATCCTGAACACCAACCCCAGACCCACAACTGACTACCTACGTGTCTTAGGGCAAATTCCTTAATCGTTCTGAGCTTGACGCAGAGAATATGCCTACCTACCACAGGGAGTTGCTAAGAGGCTTAAATGAGACAACAGATACCAGGGACCAAACTTAGAGGATGCCAACAAGCAGTGATTTCTTTTCCATCTTCTGTCTCTATTTCCTAAGACCAGGCTAGATTGATGCAGACTGAGTGATGAGGCCCTAGTACACTGTCTATAAATATAATTGCAATTAAGCAGGGCATTTAATTGAGCCCAAATATAGCTCTTGCTGGCTTGCAAAGGATTTTTTTTTAAAAACCATGTGAATGTATTTATATAAAAGTCTTAATAAGATTAGGTTGCAAAAACATTTATTGAAGGAACTAGAGATGAGTAGCATCAGCCCATCTCACAGTAGTTGCAAGCCACACAGGGCTTTAATAGCAGTTGGCAGGAACTCACACTCAGGACCATATGATGGGATAGAGCAGGTCAGGAGCAGTGCTTGAGTGGACTGTGCTATTCCTAGTGGGCTGTGAGTATCCTTTGTCAACGGTCTTCAGAGTAGTCGTGAACTCTCAGCTCTTCTGATAGCCTTAAAACAAGAGAAATTACTAGGAGATGTGAGAGTGTTCATGTAAAAGTTACATTAATGAAGACAGCAGGAGAGGAAGGGAATTTGGGGAGCATCTGCAACAGAAGTAAAAGTGGGGTCTGGCACAGGTGGTGCCAGCCCACAGATGGAAAAAGGCCAGAAGAGTCGATTCTTATTGACAGTGACCAGGATATAGTAAGTAGGGTCTTCACAGATGCTAGATCTGAAATATGTGTTTTATTTGCATGGTCTTATTCAATCGTCCAACAATCCTATGGAGCAGGTATGATTGACATTTGAACTTCGAAGATGAGACAACCAAGGCCCAGACAGGACATTAATCCAAGGTCCTGATGGAAAATGGTGGAATGAGGGCTTTACTGAAGAGCTCTGTGATCACAGAGTCCCTGAGCTCCCATGTCTACATTGCTTCCAATATAGAAGCCTTATGAGTCAGCCATTCGTGGTTCTACCTGAAGTGTGTAGACCAGTCTACATTATTTGAGAGCTAAGCCTTGGACCCGTCAACGATGGGATCACAGATAATAGTGGGCCACAATCTAACTCTTAGGAGAGAAACAAGATAACGGTGAAAGTGGAGAGCATTTCTGAGCCATCTAGAAGGGACAGGGACAGAGTACATGCCTCTTACCTCCTGGGGACTCTAAGGACTCCTTGAGATCTCAGAGAGACAACTTGTCTACCATCAGTCTAAAGATGGCCAATAGGATAGAAGGAGCCCATCCCCCTGCTGCCCAGATCTACATCTACATGGGGAAAGGCAGCAAGGTAAAGGCAAGCCTCTAACCAACCTTCAAGAGCCCATCTACTTGACGGCCACAGTTTGCCTTCCTAGACACCCTACTGGCTGTTCTACATATGGTTGTAGTTAGGGTTTCTATTGCTGTGAAGGGACACCATGACCACGGCAACTCTTATAAAGGAAAACACTTAATTGGGGCTGGCTTACAGTTCAGAGGTTTAGTCCATTATCATCATGGTGGGGAGCATGGTAGCACACAGGCAGACAAGATGCTGGAGAGGTAGCAGAGAGTTCTACATCTGGGTTGGCAGACAGCAGAAAGAGTGACATACTGGGCCTAGCTTGATCATCTGAAACCTCAAAGCCCGACTCCCAAGTGACACACTTCCTCCAACAAGGCCACACCTACTCCAACTAAGCCACACCTCAAAATATTGCCACTCCCTATGAGAGCCTATGGAAGCCATTTTTATTGACCATCACAGGTATCAAGGACATAATCCTAGTACCCAGACCAGAGTGGATAGTTAAGATGCTCTGAGCCACAGCTACTGGTTAGAGTTCCCTAGAGCAGGGCTTCTTAATCTTTTTCTACTGTGGGTTTTGGCCAAGAAATTTTTTGCGTAACTCTAGATAGACAGTAAATATAAACTGAGTATATAGGGCTGGGATATAGTTCAGCAGGGAGAATATTTACCTTTAAGAATGAATGTAAGTATCCAGGACCACATAAACCAGATGTGTAGAAATATGCCAGTTATTCCAGCACTCAGGAAGTAGAGGCAGGAGGATTAGAAGTTCAAGGTCATCTGCTATATAAGGAATTCTATATGAATGTGAGTCTCAAAAATAAATAAGTGAATAAACAAAAATAAAATAGGTATACAAATCAAATACTTACTGTTAGTAAATCATAAAGAAATTTATTTTAAAATGAATCATGGGGATACATATAATTTTATTATTTACTAAACATGAAAGCAAACTTGCAAACTAATGGAGTGGATGAGTTTGTTCTTTTTATATAAAGAATCAAATCTAGACTGAATGTTTGATTCTGCAGGACACAAGGCATCTTCAATATTTTTCATGGTTGGTCAATATTTTGATTTTATAATCGTCAGTGCTGAGACTCACATAAACAGTACAGAATGGCAAAAGTGTGTTCAGGGCCATTTCAGAAATTACTGGAAATTCTATCAGAGACCAAGGTAAAAATCTATTTAGTGATATTTTATGAAACTCAAGTCAGTAACTGAAACAGTCATTTTTAAAATCAAACATTCTAACATAATATAATATAATGATATACTAATTTGATACATGCTGAGGGATGATAGTAGGAAAATAGTAAAAATATCCATTTTCTGTAATTAACTTATTGTGCGTCTATAAGAGCAGGGACCAGTTCATCTAAAGTACAGCCAAAATTGAGCCATCTTGTTCTACAGAGACAGCAAATTGAGAAGACTGAAGTAGAGTCCAATGTGTATAACAGCAGTGTCTTCTAACTTTTTCATTGGCTGAACATGGCCTTCAGAACAGCTCTCCTGTCTAGCTGTGTAACCTTGAGTGAGTCACACAACTTTCCCATGAAAGACTTCAGAGTGTTTAAACTCTTTGGACAGTACCTGCCATCAGCCCCCTCCTTAACCTCTGCTAAACAATGCAAAAGAATGCAAGTGAGGACCGGCTTTAGAACTCTATCAGGCTTGAGCCTAAAGACAAGGCAGTACTTGAGAGGCCCTTGGGTGTCACTTGCTGAGAACAATCCTGGGAAATGACCCATGTCAGATGGAAACCCAAGTGTGTGTCCTGATGTCACTGGACTCAACAACATGCTAACACTAAATATGTAGGTACCACTTCCCCATGCACCAGATAAGAATCCTCCAGTAGAAGTCAACTAAACGTCCTGACATTTGACTCAATTCTGTCACTGCATGAAAGCAGTGCCAGGCCACCCAGTTTAAAGTGCCACAAAACTGTCCTCCAATTCCAATATCAAAGTCCGTCCCCTCTACCTCTGTTGAACTAGGTGTAATTAAGTTCCCCTAAACATCTTTATTTGGCTCCAATGAACATACCAGAGAGGCTCATAGAACTCATGGAAATGTTTTCATTATGATTAGTCACTTATGGAAAAGTTACAGATAAATAACATAATGGAGGAGATACATAGGGCTAGGGCAAGGCATATGGAAAGAGTACAAGTTCCCATGTCCCTTCTGGGTTGACCACCTCTAGGGATCCCCACATGTTCAGCTGTCTGGAGGCTCTCCAAACACAGTTCTTGGGGAGGAGATATTTATGGATGCTTCATACGAAAGCATGATTGATTAAATCTGAGACCACTGGTGACTGACTCAGCCTTCAATGCCTTCTTTCTAGAGGTCGGGGTGGGGAGAGGGGGAGATGAGTGCTGGAAGTTCTAATCATCTAATTACATGACTGGTTCCTCCGGCAACCTGTGGTGATATATTGTGTACCCTAATAAAACTTACCTGAAGATCAGAGGATAGAACAAGCCATGAGATTAAACATAGAGGCCAGGCAGTGGTGGCACATGCCTTTAATCCTAGCACTCGGGAGGCAGAGATCCATCTGGATCTCTGTGAGTTCCAAGCCACCCTGGACTACATGAGATTGATTCAGTCTAGGAGAGAAACATAGCCAGGCAGTGGTGGCACACACCTTTAACCCCAGTACTTGGGAATCACACATGCCTTTAATGGCTGGGCAGAGAAGGTATATAAGGTATGAGGAGACAGGAACCAAAGGCTTTTCAGGCTGAGGAGTCCTAGAGGTAAGATGTGGTGTGGCTTGTTCCTTTGTCTCTCTGATCTTTCAGCATTTACCCCAATGTCAGGATCTGGGTTTTTTGTTTTTGTTTTTGTTTTTGTTTTTTAAATCATAAGACCATTTTGAGTTCGTACAACAGCAATCAGCGTCCATCCTGAGGCCCTTTAGGAGCCCAGTAAGATTTCCATTATCAAAACCCAAGATGCTCATATCATCNAGGAAATTCCAGTGGATTTAGGAGATTTGTATCACATGTTCCTATCGCTCAGTATATCACAAAGGTCTTCGCACTGCTATGTCATAAGGTATGGTACATTTAAAAATAGCTGGATGAGAGGCTTTGAGGTTCTCACCACAAAGAAATGATAAGCGCATATGGTCAATAGGCTAGGTACTTTGATTTGATCAATATACAATGTATGCATGTAATGAAACATCAACTCATACCCCATATATATTCTAATTATAACTGTAATAAACAATAGTAAATTTCAGAATAAAATTTTTTCCTAGAACAGGGAGGGAGAGGGTGGAAAGACTTTGGGAGCTCAGGTCAGAAACCAGGAGGTAGGAATAGAAACCAAACATCTATTTCTGGTTGTATCACAATATCCCTATACCCACAATGCCTTGTTTCAGATGCCATAGTGACCCCAAGTGAGAAGCACCTAGGTGACAGGCAGGGGACCCCATGCATAGGGCGAAATGTTGTTACTGAACTGGAAAGACAGCCATAGGCTGGGGGAACCCCATCCTCTCAGGGAATGAGAAAGACAAGTTCAAACCCATGCTCCCCCCTGCATGTGTCTTTACTGTATGAGCAGCCAATTGGCTAAAGCCCTAGTATAAACATCCTAACCGTTACCCGTGTTTATTTCCAGCATGGCGGAATTAGGTGAGCCTCTCACTTTTTGGGGTGTCTGTTATTTTGATATTTACCTTTTTCATAACATTCATTGTGCTACTTTTGTCTCTAAAGAGTAATAAATTTTAAAACACTGCTACAAATATTTGCAGAGCGCCGGCTGCCTCTGCTTCCAAGTGCAATTTAAGGCAAACGTTCAGCTGTTTGGAGAATGCTGTTGAGGTTATTGTAACTTGGGGCCTTTATTTTCTCTTTCTTGTTTGTAGTGGTAGCCTCCTCAGTTCTGATGAGGTTACCCCTCACCTTCCTACCCAGAAGCCATTGAGGCCTCTAAGGCCTTTCTGTACTCTGCCATCTTGTACCCCTGTCTTTCTCCCAGTCCCCCTCCCCCATGGCCAGATGCTCTGGTAGCTGTAGTGATATCGGAGGCTCCAGTGTCTAACCCTTGTTTCACACCAGAGAGATGGTAGTTGCCAGTTTGTAACACGTGATTCATTTACATGCAGGATTGAGTGGCAGATTCAAATTATGATTGTGCTGGAGAACCCTTGTTGTTTGGTACCAGAAAGTGGTCCCAGCCTCAGCTTACCTCACTTCCAAAATGCCACATTCAAAGACTAGGTTTTTGGCAAAGGCCTAAGTACTGAGTTCGAGTCCACAGGGCAGACCCTTGGCTTCTTGATATTGTTCGTGATGACCCTGCTACTTCACCCAGTCTGGCATCCAGACATGCACCTGTCGTGTGTCATCACTACGGAATCACATCACGTAACCATCATGTGGGCAACTAGGTCACCAAATTACCTCAGAAGTCAGAAAACCTGCATCTCTCTGAGTCAGGTCCACCTCCTACAGTGTTACCACGTGTCTACAACGCTTAAAGGCACACATTTGTCACACACATAGTCACTCAATGTGAAGTGATTACACCTGCTGGTGAGCCTTATTGTGTGACTATTCACCAGTGTCTCCAATCTCCTTCCTTCTTCTGAGGGAAAAGGTGAGGATGATCTTGGACCCCGTAGCATCTTTTCTTATGCATTGTTTTTAGCAAGGTAATGATTAATCTTGGTTATTAACTTGAGATTTAGAATCACCATGGAAACGATCCTCTGGACATGTCTGTGAAAGACTTTCTACATTGTGTCGATTGAGGTAGGGAGCCCCGCCCACCCGCTCACCCCTACATTAAATGTGGGTGGTGTCATTCCCTGTGCCTCTGAGGTCTTGGGCTGAAGAAGCAGCAGAAAAGGAGTTGAGCACCAACATCCATCTCCCTCTACTTCCTTACTACTGGTACAATGTGACCTGCTGTCTCAAGTGCCTGCGTCATAACTTCCTCACCCTGGAAGTGTGAGCCCAAAGTATCCTTTTTTCTTTAAATTGCTTTTCTCAGATATTTTGCCACAGCAAGGAAAAGAGGAACTAATACAAGAAAATTGCTCTGTATGAGACTTCCCAGGTGTGTAGACTATAGACACCCCAAGATCTATTGGGATCTGTTTCCCAGGTCCTGCTTCATTATTCCAACATTAACCTATTATTTTTTTTTCATTCAGCTCCAAACTCCCAAGCCCATATTTTGGCCTCTCCCAACCTTTTACCTGTAATGGGAAATCAACTGCTTCCTCATGGGAGTGATCTGCTGGAGTATTACAGACTAGAGATTGCCAGAATGTGGGGCAAGTCTACCTTTTTACAAGCCAGGAGGACTTGTAGGCCCAGTGCTGAATTGAAAATAATAAAAATGTATCACCTTCCCTGTGGGGCTCAGCTAGAAGATCTGGTGCTCGTGGGCACCAAGCCCACCTTGGTCATGGGAATCTGACCTATGAAGACACTGGCCAGAGGACAAGGCCCTGGGCTCAAAATGAGTTGGAGTGTTGCTCTAGGAGGCCTGGCCCCTTGTAGCCCTAGGAAGTGTGACGGCTTAGCTCCTAAATGAGATTGTTGGCGCTGACAGCTGGAGGCCAGGGATCTGGGGCCACTTGCTATGGGAGCCAGTGGTTCTGGTGTCCAAGAGGCACCCTCTCCAAGATGGGGGCTCTGGATTCTGTAGATACCCACATTTGGCCCCACAGAGGGCTCCTGCAGTGTCAGAGTCATCTCGTGGCACCTGCGTGCTTATCAGTTTGAGCTGAGTGCTTCTGGAGTGTGGACAGGGCCAGAGGGAGACCAGCAGCTCTGGGCTTCCTGCCAGGCAGCTCATGGCCTGCCCAGAGGAGCCTAGGAGTCATGAGACACTTGCTGTCACCCTGCAATCATGTCCAGCATGCTGGGTCAGGGTGCACACTTGGAATCAGGCAGGCTGAGTGCCCAGTTAAGTGAGTCCTGTGGGCAAGGGGCTTGATTGCTTGAACTTCAGCCTTCTTACCTGTGCAGCAAGGTAATGAAGTCCATCTCCATCCTTCTTGCTGAAAGCCTGGCTTAGAAAAGGCCCAAATGATACATCATCATTTCATGGGAGAGGAGAGAATAGAAAAGACAGACAGGGAGAGGAGAGAAGAAAGGAAAGAGAGGGGAGGAGAGAGAGAAGGCTAAGTTGTTTTTCATTTGTATAGCTTCCTGCTCTAGCCAGATATCACCTTTAAATACTATTGACACAACACAGCCAAACTTGCTGGCTTCGACTTGAATTTCTGTTCTGTTTTAAAATCCAAAATTGAAGAACATATCTCCTTGAACACTGTGTCTTTTAGCCCTGTCCTCTTGGCCTGTGAGGTTCAAGCTTGGATCTAGCCCAGGATTGCCAAGGTCAAGTGACGATTTCCTGGACTCCAGAAAAGAACACTTGAGGAGAGGAAGCAGAAGGCTGCAAAAGACCAGGTGTAGTGGAAAGAGAAAGCCTCCCAAATAGTGCTTCCTGTTCTTCAGCTAGCTCTGCACTCTTCTGTGTGTGTGCACATTTGTATCTGCATCGTATGCCTAGGTGCTGTCTGCGGTAGTTCACACAGCCTCAGCGGGGGAGCATTTCTGCATCTGGCCACAGCTAAAACTAAATGGAGAGGTGAGGCAATTATTCCAGTTCTTTGGGTCTGAAGCTACTTCCACCTAAAATAACCAGATAATTGAGGTCAGAGTGGGTGGTCCATTCTGCTCGAATTACCCACGTAATTACCTCAATTTTCCCGTTGCCTTTGTGTATAANCCAAAACATTAATATCATCCAGGTCAAAGAACACAGATAGAAATAAGCCACATAAATAAAGACAGAACTTCCCAGCCCAGTCTCCCTATGGGTGGTGAGCTTCATCTTGTATTCAACGACAGTATTTTCCAAGCAACAGGTATGTGGTGGCCCAGGGCATGTGTTGGGGATGCCATGAGGATAAAGAAAGCATGATTGTGTCCAGCTGGAGCATATATTGTAGTCAAGAAAAATACAAAGTCAGTAAACCAACAAATACAATGGTTATAAATTTTAGTGAGGGTGAGAATGAAGCCAAAAAATTCTATGCTTATTATAAGCAATTGTAGGTAGCAGTACACACACACACACACACACACACACACACACACACACACACACCAAAAAAGAAGAAGAAGAAAAAGAAAAGACTATAATTAGCCTGTGTGGGGTGCAGGGTTTCTTACCTTGTGTGATTGTCCCCTCTCTCAGTATAGCTGGTTATTTGACTACCCAATGCCAGTAACTCCTTTCCATGTTAAGAGCTCATCAGAGTATCAAAGAAACAGGTATGCAGGAAAAAAAAAATCACTGACTCCCACATGAAAAGCCCTGAGCATATGGCCTTAATAGCTGGATAATCTCAGGTATGTCACTGGAGTCTCATTTTTCTAATCTGTAAAATGGGCATAAAGACCAAGAAGATCTTGGGTAAAAATATTCTGCAAGTGGTAAAGTTCTAAATGGAGAAGGTGGCATTGACTAAGTTTGTCTGCAAAGAGTTTAGTGAATCTGAGAATGAAGGTGGCCCATCCCTCACTAATTAAAAAGAAAAGAATAACATGGAAGGGAAGGATTAGAGGAGAAGAGGGGAAGGGAGGAGAAGAAAGAGGGAAGGGGGTAGGGAGAGGAGAGGAAGGAGGGGGAATGGGGAAGTGATGAGAGAAAGGGAGAAGGAAGCAGGGAGATGAAGGACTGAGAAACTACAGGGGTTATGAATTTTCCCCACCCGAGCAGCCAGGATGAGAGAACGGATGGATGCAGACAGAAGGAGCGGTGCTGGAGAAAGCACAGAACGGAAGGAGGCACACTGTGTTCTTTACACATGTGCCACTCACTGGGGTACAGACGGAAAACAGCAGTGGGTTCCAAAGGGACCGAACTCATCCCCCCAGGTAGAACCAGACAAGTAGAGACAGCCCACCCAGGACACAGTGCCTGCCCTCCTGTCACACAGGAGCTTCCACCCTTGGCTAAGATGGCTTCTTAAAGAGGCTGAAAACAGAAAGCGTTAACAATTACACAGGTATTTTGAGCACCAAGGTCCTTGAAACCAGATAAATGGTCTGGTCTTCTCTGGTCTTGTCATCTTTTCTCTTTTCTCTTCAACAATTGCCACAGCAATAGCAGCCTCTGTAACTTGAGCTCATGCTGAATCACACAGTAAAGATTTCACTGTCAGTGTCCTGTTTACAGTCCACAACAACACTATGTCAGAGCCTCATAGGACAAGAAAACTGAGGCACTGGCCATTAAGGAAGTTGCACAGCTGATCTTGCAGGGAGCTGGGCGTATCCACCTCCACAATGCGATAGCCAGGCCAGGGGAGAGTTTAGAGTTCTGAATTTGAGACTCCGAGTCTCAATCGGGACTGGCTTGGGAAATGCTACAGATGGTTCTCTTAAAAGGAAGAAACAGTCCAAATCACAGGACTTCTGGGACTCAAAGAGGTCATTAATCAAGTATCTACAGATGCAAAGTCTTTATATGGTTTAGGTGACTTGCCTCAGGCAATAGAACTGGGTAGTACGGCACCAAGGGAAAGAAAGGAAGGATAATGGCCTCAAACTGTGGGATGCTACCTGCCAGTGGTGGGTCAGTCACTGAGGTCACTAAATGAGCAATAACCAGAAGTTTCAAAGAAATGAAATATAATCCCATAGAAAATAGAGCTATGCATGCACATATTTCCTGGTTCTTTTTAGTCGTATGTGTTACTCTATGCCTACGAATCCTGTATGTAAATGTCTCTGGGCCACAATCAATAGCCTTGAAATGCCACTGGACTAGGGAATGAGCACAAGGGAGAAAGGCTTCGGGGGAGTGACAGGAAGTTTGGGCAAAATCCAACATTTGCTCCTTAATGCTAGCAAAACAGTTTTGAAATAACCACTGGACCTATTTTCAGTGCTACCAAAATTACCTCCTACTTTGATCTCTGGCGTTGACCAGGATGGCTCCTCCACAGGCTGGTCATTACCCATTAGCACATGCTATTTCTACGGGCCAGCCAGAGGTCCAGGGAAGCCATCACACAGGAAAGAGGCAAAAGCCAGGTATTTCTCTCAACTCCAGAGCTATTTCCCGTATCCGACTTCCTTCCCTGCCTGGGAATGAGAGCAGGCTCATGGAAATAGAGACCAGCATCCTTCATAACAGGATGTAGCAAGGGACCACACACGGCTCTCTGAGTCAGGACTAATTCAGAGCAGGGCTGGTTGTCTCTGGGGCTATTTCACCATTGCAGGACACTTTAACGCTTCAGAGAGCAGGAGACACTTCAAGACCCTAGAGAGGACAAAGGGGACCTTCCCTGCCCTGATTCTATAAATAGACCTTCTACAGCCTCAGAGCTCCCGCTCCAAGCACAGACAGTACCTAAGATTGGACTGAGGAATAGAAACAGCTCACAGATTTGTCCACATCAGGGCTCTCTTTGGTATGTGTGTGCATAGGTGCACACTCATGTGTGAGAGAGATGAACAAGAGAACATGAGGAAGAAATCATAATCTTGTAATAAAGCACCTGAAACACCCTGTCTGTGTCGTGGTGGGAATGGCAAGGGTCCCTACTGGGGGTTAGCAGGAGCATGAACTTCCATTTTTCCATATGTAAGGGGACAGTAGATGTGAAGGTTGGGAAGACAGTGAGAATAAACTATTTCAGCAGAAGTCATACAAAATATAGTTTTAATGAATTATAATCCAGAAACTCACCAAGTGAGAATAGAAGAATGATTTGGCCATGTTGTATAAAAATACTTATACAGTTCCTTTAAGAATCTGTTCATTACAGTGGTCTTATTTCTGTCGGCTCAGTCCTGCACGTGCCTCGTGGAGTACTAGCTTGCCTTCAGGCTTTCTTGGATTCCATCAGGCTCTGCTCACACATGATCAGCCTTTACTGAGTGCTGCTCCCAGTGGAGTCCCAGTGGAGGACTGTTGCACTCACAGCTTAGCGCAGTGGTTCTCAACCTTCCTAATGCCACAACCTTTTAATATAGTTCATGTTGTGCTGACCCCCAACCATAAAATTATTTCATTGCTACCTCATAAGTATAGTTTTGCTACTGTTATGAACTGTAATGTGAATGTCTGTTACGCAACGTGAGGGGTGGCGACCCACAGGCTGAGAACCACAATAGAACATCACTAAGCGAGTGTGGGTGCTTTATTAAATGTGTGTGTCTCTTCAAAGTCCATGTGTTGAACCAGAAATGATGACATGTTCTTATAATCTCGGCCCTTCGGAGACCAAGGATGGAGAATTAGGTGTTCAAAACTAGCCTGGGCTGCATAGCAAGAACCCCCTCAAAAAACAAACAAACAAAAAAACCACACACAGATCATGTATTGAAAACTTAATTTCTAAATGTCTTGTATTGATTCTGCTTGGAGGAAAATATTTGTGAGGTAAATGAGGTAAATGAAGTCGTATTAGAAACTATTCCCCCCCATGGTGGTAATAATGATTACACAAGAACATAAGAACAACAGCCTTGTCACCCTTGTCCTCTCTTGCTATCTGATGGCCTCTGCCCCGCGATGATGAAGTAAGAAGGGCCTTTCATGCTGGCACCTGGATCTTGGACGTTCTAGCCTCTAGAATGTGGGAACTCAACCTCTGTTCTTCATAACTCCACAGCTTGGAAACTTGGTTGCAGCAGAAACATGCGAAGATAACAGCGGATCCTGAGATCTAGTTCCGGTGACCGCTTAGAGAACAGCTCACTTAAGGAAAGAAGTGAGTGGTCAGACAATGTGGCCAGCCAGAGATGAAACAAATGTTTAAGCAGCTTGGCTATGAGACTGATCATGCTGTGCACAATCCCTCCCCTCCCTCTGTGTCAGATTTTCTTGAGAAGGAAGTCACGGAAAGAAATTCCCCAGAGAGACTCGGGGAAGCTATGAAGCATTGCCCTGAGCTCCCTTGCAGCTAAAGACACATCAGAAGGCCCTGGAAAGCCCAGGGCCCAATGAGTGAGACATGCCTGCATTCTGATCCCAGGTACCCTCTTAAAAACTGGGTTGGATAGTTTCATGTTAACTTGACACAAGCTGAAGTCGTCTGACAGGAGGGAACCTCAATTAAGAGAATGCCTCCATAAGATTGGGCAGTAGCAAGCCTGTAGGGCATTTTCTTAATTAATAATTGATAGGGGAGGGCACAGTTCGTTGTGGGTGGGGCCATCCCTGGGCTGGTAGTCCTGAGTTCTATAAGAAAGCAGGCTGAGCAAGCCATAAGGAGCAAGCCATAGGAGCAAGCCAGTAAGCAGCACTCCTCCATGACCTCTGCGTCAGTTCCTGCCTCCAGGTTCCTGCCCTGTTTGAGTTTCTGTCCTGACTTCCTTCAGTGATGAACAGTGTAAGACAAATAAACCCTTTCCTCCTCAAGTTGCTTTTGATCATGGTATTTTTATCACAGTAATAGTAACCCTGACTAAGACACTTCATTTTCTCATCTCTACAAAGTAGGTATTGAACTCCTGCCTTCTAGAGGATTAGAGGAACTCAGAATCCAAAACTGCTGGCCCCGAGCTGGGAGTATCAACTAGTTGAGATTTGCCCTCCATGTAAGGGTACTTGTTGATTTAGAGTTGACCATTAGGGTAACGACTCTTCACCACTTGTTCCCTTGGGCTTTCTGTGTTTGAGGTGGTATCTTGGCTGCCAGTGCTCCTACCCCAGTGAGATCTAAGACTTCCTTTCCTCATAACATGGCCTGGAGGGTGCTTTCTGGCCCCGGCAGGCACAGACTTGCTGCCATGGCTCCAAAGTTATTGTGGCTTGGAAAGAATTTCTGGCATGTATCATGTCGTCTCCCACAAGCCATGATCCATGGTGTGTTGGAGAAGTGCTTTGTTCTGAGGCCAAGAGGTCACTTTATAGGGGGGTCACCCATGAGTCTCCCCATTGAGCTGCTCCCCTTAGCCCTCTCTCCTCTACTCCCTGTTCTGACACCATCTGCTACATGTCACAGATACAGCCTGGGACACCGAGCAGCTGCTTTCTTGCTGGAGACCCAGACTTGTGCCTGAGTTTGGAGATAGCTGCTAACTGGCTGTGGCTATTAGTGAGACCAAGGCTGAGAGGAAGATCCATGGGAAAGTGACCATGAGGGATGAGAGCTGCCCTGAGGAAGGATTCGGGGGGGGGGACAGCTCCCAATCCAGGTTTTCTGGATTCAGTTGCTCAATTGTTTTGGGACTCTGAGCAAAATGTCTCCCTCTCTGGGGTTCGGATTCTCCACTGGTGAAATAAAGATATCAGGTCTTTCTAAACTCCCTCTGGCTTCGTTACTTCTAGGCTACACATTCCTGGGATTTCTATTAGGCCCATATTTCTATAAACTAGAGCACAGTTCAGCAGGTTTGAGTAGATGGGATGGGCGGCAGGCTGGGGAAGGAAAGCAAGGAGGTAAGAAATAAATGCAGAAGTATGACTTTCCCAGCCCAGTCTCTGGCTTTATACTGTCATTGCCTTTATTCACCTGTAATTGGATTGAATTTCTATCTCAAGCCCTCATTGTGGCAAGTGCAGAAACACCAGCAGCGTCATTTCCAGGTAAAACCCAGCACCAGAGTCTTTCTCAATCCTCCCCCCGCCCCCGGACACTGAGGCTAAGGAAAACGATATAGTTACTTAGTCTGCCCTGGATTCCTTTTGTCAAACAGTGACATGTCCCTGTCTGGGCCTCAAACATGACCCTTTCCAAGTTGGTATAGATGCCATTTTCATCCAACCCCTAACTGAATGGCCAATGCCAGAGCATCCTAACTGTTCCCTGCCCTGACTCCTGCTGGATGCCTCTTTGCAGACCTATAACTTCATTACCATGCTCGAGGTGCACATACACATCTGTATCCATTCCTTTCCTCACTGCTGTGAAAAATACCCAAATGAAAGCAAGTTAAGGAAGGAAGGGAGGGAGGGGTTTTTTTGTTGTTTCTTTGGTTGGCTTTTTGGCTCACAGTTTAAGGGTATGGTCCATCACAGCAGGAAAATCATGGTGGCAGGGGCATGAGGCATCAGGTGACACCTACAGTCCGGAAGCAGAGAGAGATGAATGCTGGTGTTCAGCTTGCTTACTCTTTAGTCTGGGACACTCACATTTAGGGTGGGTCTTCCCAACTCAATTAACCTAATTTAGAAAATTCTTCCCAGATGTGCCCAGAGGTTTGTTTCCCTGGTAATTCTAAATGCTGTTGACAGTCTACTATTGCATGGCCCCCAGGAGAGCCCTGGGAAACCTACCTGCTTGAGGGTAGAGAAGGACAGAGAGATGGAGGCCGGGTGTCCTGTGCCTAGGCATACCACACGGCTTCTATTATGCTGTAGCTGCTGCTACACCAGGGCCTAACTCTATAATGCTTTCCCAGAGCAGCAACACAATTTTCCTCTTGCCTGAACCCTATCCTTGTAGGAGTCTATCTGCCTTCCCTCCCTCTCTCCACCTCCAGGACTCTCTAGCTCAGTGGTTCTCAACCTTCTTAATGCTCTGACCCTTTAATACAGTTCCTCATGTTGTGGTGACCCCCTCCAACCAACCATAAAATTATTTTTGTTACTACTTCATAACTGTAATTTTGCTACTGTTGTGAATTGTAATGTAAATATCTGTGTTTTCAGATGGTTTTAGGTCATCCCTGTGTAAGGGCTGTTCCAGCCCCTAAAGGGTCATGACTCACAGGTTGAGAACCACCGTTCTAGCTGCTCTGACTCTCTGAATTTGATCCCTCTTCTGCAGATAACAGAATATAGATCTGAGTGGAAGAGGACATGGGGAGGACAGTTTAAAGGTAAGGTGATTTTACATGCCACATAAGATATTCTTAATCATTCCTGTCTCTCACCTTGCATAGAAGCCTTGGGTTTTGAAGGCCAAGTATTCGCTGTCTTTGTTCTATGCCTTCTTGGATTAAGACTGCTACCTTTTCACTGCCCGAATGTTGAAAAGGATGCGTTTGTTAATACTTCTCAAGCTATAGGGCCTGGGAAAGGCTGACTAAATGCTTAGATCTGGTCCTGGGCTCTGAAATGCCTTTATGACATAGAATTGCTAATAGCTTTATTTATTTTAATCAAATAATCAAAGTCTTCCACAGTTAATTTCAATGTACAAACCCTTCCTCTAAACTTTAAAATCTTCCTCTTCCTCTTCTTGCTTATGGTCCATTTCAATTCTCTTCTCCCGACCCCTCCCCTACCTGTAACTTCCTTCATTCAGCTGAACCTCTGAAGGTTTGTCTGTTTGGCTGGTTTTTGTGTCTGTTCCATAGGTATGCATGCATGAGGATACATGTACATGTGGAAGCCAGATGCTACCTCAACTGCCATCCTTCAGGTATGGCTTGCCTTCTTTGTCTTTTTGGGGTTCGTTTTGTTTTGTGGTTTTTTGTTGTTGTTGCTGCTTTTGGGTTTTGTTTTTCAGGTTT
>LZPO01017364.1:98465-116029 GCA_001675575.1 Neotoma lepida | reverse complement strand
GAGAGAGACTGGCCAACTGACCCAAACCCTTTCTCCTGTACCCAATAGTTGTATTCATTCATTTCTCAGCAAATTGGAAATGATAATTGCAGAAAATCTTGTCTTTTGATTCCATGATATCCTCAGATCTTTTCTGTCCTTACCCCCCCTCCATCTCCTCTCAGAGCCCCCTCCTCTCCCCTCCTCTGTCCCTCTGTGGTTTTATTTGGGAGTCAATCACGTCTTTTAGAAGCATACCACAGAAATAAATTCCTCCAAGGCAGTGCAATAAGTCATGTGAGTTATGCATGAGTGGTGGAGCCTTTGGGTAGGAGATGTAGAGAATGCTGACCATAGAAAAAACAAAATCCGGGAGGCCAAGTTTTACAGGGAGAAATTAGTATTAAATAAGAACGTGTCACAGATTGTGAGGCGCTGGAATCGGGCTGCCCCTCCCTCCTGTTTGGTAAGCTGAGTTTACTAAATGAAACATAATGATATGTAACTGAAATACTGGTGGGCCACTGCTTTACTAAGGGGACACAGCCAACAAACACAGTGGAAAAACATGGGAGTAATACCTCTCACTCTGGGAGGGTATTTTATTTTTTCATTTTAAAATCTCCCTGGGTGTAAGAGAACAGACCACAGAGACTTGGAAAGTCCTAGCAGCTCAGAGATTCAGTGGGAAACGTCTGACTCTCCTGAGCTGGATGCAGATTAAAAAAGAAAAGTCACTCTGCAGTTAAATATTTATATTTGTGAATGTTTGTCCCGTGTTGGACAAGGAATTTTTTAACAATAAAAACGTACACTTTCATTTAAATGATTGGTTGGTGCTGAGCCCTTGCTGGGAGGCTAGAGAGAAAACTATTTGGGGTGACAAAATGGGGAAAATTAGTCACCAGTGATTCACAGACTAGAAATATGTGACTATACTGTTCTTTTATTTGTGATCCAGCTGGGCAGTTGTGTCTGGGAGAAAGAAGCAGAAAGAATCACAAAGGTCAGAGGGCAACCGAGGGTCTCATGCAGGTTTTGCAGAGTGACTATGCCCCCACCTATCTGTCACAGGCTTTCATGAGAACTTCTGCTGTACCAAAGAGAATGATGGTGTCTGCCACAGTGCTGTCTGTGATGCCATGGGGTGGCCACATAGTTAATGTTCTGCATCCTCGGGGACATCATTGGGATGAGCTCAGTGCTGGCTTTAGCGTGTCCCCAGCTGGGGAGAAGAGTATAAGCCAGGGTCTGGGGACTGTAAGTTGGCAGAGTTCTGCTTATTTCTCAGAATTCCAGACACACCCTAACCTCCATCCCCCAACACACACCATAATTAGTAACTACATCATTCATGCCTACATGTATTCATGTATCAAAGTATCTGAGCCTCTTAGACAGACCAGCCTGGGCTGCCCTGGTTGAGCCTTTAGTCTTGAGGGGAAGACAGGACTTCCTTAGGAAGACAGTGGAGAATAAGGAAGGTGGAGACCAAAGGCCCTGCCCACATGGGGACATAATGGGGGAGCCTCCAGCCTTCTCAGAGGTCAAGAGCAAGGAATGTTTTAAACCTAACTATGTGAATGCAAACTGAGGCCCAGGCAGGGCAAACACAAGAGGGCAAAGGAAATGGGTTGGGGCTACAGGAGAGACAGATCATATTGTTACCCTGAAGCAGTAGGGCACTGAGCCCTGAAGACTTGCTTCAGGCATGGAGGAGTGGAAATTGTGTGGAGGGGACTTTCCCAGGGCCTCACTACTGCCTTATAAAAGAACTTGAGAGCAAGAGACCAATATTTGGGTTTGTGTGTTTCTAGGTCTGCCTTTCCTAGGTCTTTTCATCTAGCAACAAGCCTGTAGGCCTAAAATGGTCCTAACTGATGTGGAGGAATCAGAATGGAGCAGAGAAGGGGAGTCTAGACGGGTCCAGATGGTGGCACATGGGTCCTTAAAGTTGGACTACGACTTAGAGATCAACTCAAGAGCATCATTCTAGTGACCATTCTTAGGACTCCAATCTCCTCCCCACAGAGGGTGGCACCTACCTCCCAAGTTCTTGGATGAAAGGCATGCACCACCATCACCCAGCAGCCCTCTCTAATCTTAAACCAAAATAAACTCTTTCTTCTATTATTCACTTTTGGTCAGAGTATTTTATTACAGCTACAAAAAGCAACTAATGCACCAGTCTCACAGAGCAGAGGTCTGTGAGCCAAGGAATAAGCATGTCACCCTACCCGGTACTCGGTTTACAGCTCTCCTCTTCACTTTGACTCCTGCCTCTGTCCCAGGTGATTCTGCAACTATATAGGTGACCTTCTTCACTCCCTGGTCTCCGAGTCTAGACAACTCCACTGCACTTCAAGACCCTCACTTTTCTGAAGATCATTTAGAGTGTGTACATAGGAGCCACTTTGCTGGGATTGGATTTCTGCTAGTGACCAAGTCATCTGACCTTAACCAAGCTAAGTGACCTCTTGGAAGTCTCCCAGTGGGACCCTGGAAGAACCTCTACCATTGGATACTGTGGAACTAAAGACTTCCCAGTACATGTCACATAGGATCCATGAACAGTGTCATAAAGAGGATGAAACATTAACTCCTCGAGACAATAATGCACCCGCCAGCTGAGCACACAACCTACAGCAGAGAATGCACTCCAGGTTTAGTGAATGACTGGATAGTGTCTTCATTGCGAGCTGGCTTCATTCTTAGAGTTAAAATAGGCACCTCTCCAGCCACAGCCTTCATTCTTCCCAAACACGACTATCTTTAGTCTCCCCTAATTTATTCCTTCTTTATCCAGCCGGGATACCCTCCATCCCACGTCAGTAACATCTCTATTGCTGCAATAAAGCACCATGATCAAGGCAACTTACAGAAGGAAGTATTTCTTTGAGGCAGCAGGTGAGAGCTCACATTCTGATCCACAAACAGGAAGCAGACAGCACGCTAGGAAAGGCCGGAAGCTTTAGAAGCCTCCATGACACACTTCCCTCAACAAAGCCACACCTCTCAATCTTTCAAACAGTTGCCACCAACTGAGGACCAAGTATTCAAACATCTGTGTCTATACAGATCATTCTCATTCAAACCACTGTACACACACACACACACACACACACACACACACACACACACACCACTCACTCTCTAAATTTATCTGGTCACAGTCCCTTGCAGTATCTTGGCTTACACAGCTACTGTCCCCTGACTGCTTCATGAAATCTTTCTAGTCACACTCAGACCCCCTTCCCCCTCCCCCTTTGATCCTAATGGACAATCACTTCTTCTTTTCTGAGAGAAGACACATCACTAATGTTCTTGTTTTTATCTAGAGTGTCCCCAAAGATCCATGTAAGGGCTTGTCTACAAAGATCCATGTAAGGGCTTGTCTACAAAGATCCATGTAAGGGCTTTGACTCCCTGGTGGTACACCTGGGAGACAGTGGAAACTTTGGAAAATGGAGCCTGGTTGGAGGGCTTTGGATTTGGGAGATGTGCCCTTGCTGAGAATAATGGAAGTTAGCTTTTTCTCTTTCTGCTCTTTGAGGTGACCTGAACAGTCCGCTCTCACATGCCTGCTGTAATGAGGTATTCCTTCTAAGAGGCCTAAGAGTGGGCCTACCCATTGTGGAAGAACCCTTCACAATTCTGAGCCCAAAGAAATCTTTTTTTCTCATGTGATTTATACATACAACGGAATGTATTGAGCCATGGAACAGAGTGAAGTTTAGTCATTTGCAAGAAGGTNGATGCAACTCGATGTCACCGTGTCAAACAAACTCAGACATTACCAGAAAGACACGCCATGGTTTCTCTTCCTTATGGTTCACGGGTGTTATAGACACGTAAGGTCATATGTGAATAGTGATGTGAAAGCAGAAACAGAACTGTTTGGGGGAACAAAGAGAACAATGGGAGGAGGTGAAGGCTGATGGTGACAGAGGATGGGAAGATATACTCAAGCATATTAATACGTGCATGGCAATGGCCTTGTATGACCTTGTGGAGTAAAAATATAAAACTTGTTCAGAAAGGAAACCCTTTNTTTTCATAAGTTGGCATCAGTGACAGTGGAGNCGAGCTGACTAATACACCAATCATAACACTCCACTTGCAGTCTTTCCCCGCCTCCGAACCTCCCACATCTGCTCCTGTTCTGCCTCTTACAGAACACTTCCTNCCTCGTTAACCNTTCACTCAAACNTGGCTCTCATTCAGCTTTTCCCCTCNACACAGAGACCGATTTAAGACATGCCTGTTGCCCTTGGGGATCAACATTGGAGGACCTGGAATGAGGAGGAAGTGNCAGTTCTCTGGGGAGACATTTGTACCTTTCTGACTCCCTGAAGGTGATGCTCTCCAGAGTACAGACATAAATTTGGAAAGAATCAAGCATGGTACACAAACACTGTAGACAAAACCTCAAATGATACATAATAAAGGAGCTCAATGCTGTTACATGCGAATATATAACCATACTTAAAAGAGCAGAGAGGACAAGAGTTAATCTAAATATATTTGAAGTCTCAATGTGACAACTCTCAGGTTAGAGACAAAAGAACTATGCACACAGAGTGGCTGCTATTTTATCTCTCACGAAAATATGTGTCAATAATTTACTATGTGTACTATAATTAAGCAAATATAAGTATATTTAAGGAAAGCTAGATTCCTTGGTGTCACTGGAAAGAGTTAAAAACCAGGAAAAGGGAAAACTAAAAATAGTATTAAGTGATAATTTAAGGTATGAGCATTCACAGAGGATGGAGAGAGAGGGGGGAGTTTGAATACAGCAAATGTTATTTCCTAACTCAGTCAGTAAAGAGAGCCAAAAAGTAATGGTACCCCAGGAAAATGAGAACCCAAGCCCAGTTGTCCCCACATCTGGAGCAATGAAGCATCTCAGGTTCAACTAGCAAAGAAGTACTGCAGATGATCAGGGCACGTCAGCACAGCAGGGATGCTGGCTCCAAAGGAGTTCCCAAGAGCCAAACGGAGGCATGTGGAGCAACAAAATGAATAACTCAGATAGTCACATGTTTGTAGCGATATTAACAAATCCTTGAGTGAATAAGTTAGTGCCAAAGAAGGAAAACTCTTCCATATAGTGGAACTGGAATTAGTAAATACAGAAAGAATAGTGAAAACAGAAAATCACCATCAGACAAACACCATAGAAATAACTATTCACAAAAGAACCGAAGACCAACTTCATAGTGGGGAGACTAACAGGCATCGCTTTAACCATGTAATTAGGGTTTGCACAACGGACGATGTGTGCCCACGTTGATGGGACAAAATGCTCAGTAAAAGCAACTTGAGAAGAAAAGGGTTTAGTTTGGTTCACAGTTCAAGGGTACCATCCGTCATGGTGGGGAAGACATGGTGGTATTTGAGGTGCTGGTCATATTGCTTATACAGTCAGAAAGCAAAGAGAGCCGCGTGCTAGCACTCAGCTGCTTTTCTTCTTTATGCTGTCCAGGAGTCTAGCCCATGGATAGTATGGCCACATTTAAGGTGAGTTTTCCTACTTCAATTAACTCACCCTAGAAACTCTCACAGACATACCTAGAGGCTTGTATTCTAGCTGATTCTAGAACACATCAGGTTAACAGAATTAACCGACACATGCCTCCCAATANGATGCTCTGAGGAGCNTGTCATCCCAGGGATGTTGCTACAATCGCGAGGAAACTTCAGACAACCCAAACTGGGAAACATTGTGTGGAATAAATAGTCAGTACGCTTCAAAATAGCTAATGTCATGAAAGACAAAGACAGAATCTATGAGAGATGGAGGGAACCAGGGAGACACCTGTCTTCATCTCTCACTTCTGTTGTACTGGTGTTTCCTTGTTAATGTCCAAATTCTGGTCCTTTCCCCTTCCCAGGCTGCATCTACTTCTTGGAAGTTCTCAGATATTCCCATAATTTTTAGTTTTTCCTGGGGCCTAGAGATAAGAGCTCAATCGTAGCATCTCTGCTTAGAATATACAAGCCCCCGGTTCAATCCTCAAAATCACCAAAAACCAATACTTCTTCCGTGAATACCTACTAGTCCATTATCTGTATTTCTGATTACAACNNCTCTCACAGTCCAGTGTATATTTAAATTGTAAATACTAATGTGTATTAGCTGTACATATTACTGAATTTTACTAATGTGTATTAGCTGTACACATTACTGAATTTTACTAATGTATATTACCTGTACATATTACTGAATTTTACTAATGTGTATTAGCTGTGCATATTACTGAATTTTACTAATGTGT
Organism: Neotoma lepida; assembly: GCA_001675575.1. Taxonomy (NCBI): domain Eukaryota; kingdom Metazoa; phylum Chordata; class Mammalia; order Rodentia; family Cricetidae; genus Neotoma; species Neotoma lepida. The sequence goes on along the minus strand of LZPO01017364.1, from coordinate 109,769 downwards.
ATTAGCTGTGCATATTACTGAATTTTACTAATGTGTATTAGCTGTGCATATTACTGAATTTTACGGAGTCATTCCCACACNTGAATAGGTCGTGAATTGATCATAGCCACTTCCCAGTTATTTTTTCCTATCCTTCCTTCTCCCTTCCGCCCCATCCCTTATTCTCTTCTAGTAGTTTCCCGACTATTTTCAAGACTTCTGCTTTGTTTTTTTTTTCTGTATTTTCTGTACCTTTGCTTATCTTACTAAACATAATAACCTCTAGTTCAATCCATTTTCTTGTGGATGATGTGATTTCACTCTTCTTTGTGATGGAATCACACTATCCAGTATATACAGCACGTTTTCTCTATCCATTCTTGTGTTACAGGAGCCTGAGCTGATTCCATATCTTGGCTATTATGATGAGCAATGCTGTAAACACGGCTGTNTGCATATCTCTGTCCCACTCTGGTTGAGATCCCTTCAAGTATATATCCAGGAGTGGCATAGCTGAGTCACGTGCTGCTTCTATCTTTTACTTTTTTGAGGAACTTTCATACTGATTTCCATAGTAAGTGGACTAATTTACATTCATAGCAACAACATATAAGGTTCCCTTCCCCTGACATCCTCAACAGCACTTGCTATTTACTTATTTGATAACAGCCATTTTGACTAGGATCAAGTAGAATCTCAATATAGTTTTGCTTTTTATATTCCCTAGTGGCTGAGTATTTTGTAATACATATATACATTATATATATATATATATATGTATTATACATTTATACATCTTCTGAGATGTGGTTAGATCATTAGCCCAATTGTTAATTGGCTTACTGTTCTTTTGTCATTAAGTTTTTAATTATAATGTAGTCCTGATATTAGTCTTCTGTCAGGTGAATACTGGCAGGGATTTTCTTCCATGCTGTTGCTTCTCTCTTCACAGAGCTACCTATTGATGGGTTGCCTGAACCTTCCCAAAGTTGCATGTTCAATGTTACCCATGGTCTTTTTTTCCCAGCTACAATCCCTGGCTTAACTACTGTACCACCATCCACCTGAGGTCCCAAGCAAGAAACCTGGTCTCTTTTCCTCCCTCACTTCTCACCTTTAACCAGTCCCTGGGACTTGCCAACTCCACATCTGGAATACTTTCCCACCACCCAGTCTGACGTCTTCTTCCTCCTTGACCAGAAGAGGATAAATATCCTCTTGTAGCATGTTCTCACCTGCTCAGCCACTGGTGTTTCCTGTGCACTGGCCAAAGCTAGCCACTGCTTTTCTTTAAACCCTGCATTGGCTCTCAGGGTAAAGCCTAAAGATCTTCATGCGATACTCGGGGTCCTCCATCATGTAACCCACGACCCTCATCTCTCGCATCTTTGCTTACTCTTGCTTCTCTACAGGGACCACACTGCTATTGGAAGCACATGTTGAATCTCCCAAGATAATGCCCCCTCGCTCCTCCTCCTTCTTTCTTCTCTTCCTTCATTGTACTTATCATAATGNGACGGTCCAATCAAATCTCTGCTTATTGACTGTCTCCCCACAAAAGCTTTATGAAAATAGGAATTTCTGAAGTTATGTCAATTATGCATGGTAGAAACTTTACTATTTTAGTCATCTTAAGTGTAAAATTCAGTTGTATCAAGCGNATTTACTCAACCATTACTATATTTATCTCCAGAACTTTTTCATCNTCTCTAATGGGGACTCTGTACTCTTTAAATAGTAACACTTCCCATTATCCCTCCCTCCAGGCTCTGGTAGCCACTGTTCATTTCCTCTCTATGTAAATGTGCCCATTCTGAGTTCTTCATGCAAGTAGAATCATATATATTTGTTGTTTCGTGCCTAGCGTATTTCACTTAGCATAATGATTTTAGGGTTCACTTGCTATAGCATAGATCAGAATTTCATCCCTTTTAATGGTCATTTAATATTTTATTTTATGCATATGCCACATTTTATTTATCCATTTATCCATTCGTGTACATGTGGGCTGTTTCCACATTTTGTCTCTCATTAGCACTTGTACNCCTAGTGTGGAAATATCTGGAAATAGAAGTCTGGTCATCAATAGTAGCCAACAGCCTGGAATAATGTTAGTTCACAGGCACCCAACCAAGCACTCATCTCATGTAGCTTTGCCTGAATGTAGACTGTTTCTTCCATCTAGAAATTCTTCCCCTTCTTGTCCTTGAAGAAATGTTTTTGTCCCCTTCAGCACACATTACAGCCAAGACACTAAGCCAGTAGTTCTCAGTTCATAATTTTGCTATTGTTATGAATTGTAAGGTAAATATCTGAAATGTAGGCTATCAAGCCAACCGAGGGAAGGGAATGACCACTTCTGAAAGCCTGATGAGATATCTCGGGTCCTGTGGGGGTCTGGCTTTACAACCTGCTGGGAGCAAGTAGGATTTTTGTTAGTTTTTAGAATGAAATATTTTATCCACAAGGAGAGAAAAGTATGAAGGGGCGTTGTCTAATAATTCTGCTCNCTGGAAACCACCTAGAAGTTGCAGTTTTCTCTCCGGTCCCCTCTTTGTGTGGTCCTCACTGAACTCCCACAGGCTTCTTTTCTGGTCAGCAAGCATTTCTTCACCATTCTTCATACTTGCAGAGATCATTACTTCCGTGAACATTTTCTGTGGGGGAGACAGAACCCCAAACTTCTGAGTGTAAAACACTCTAAAAGCAGCATTTGTGTGTGTTCATGTGAGGACATGTGCATGTGTGTAAGCATGCGTGTAGAAGCCAGAGGTTTTTCTACACTCAGGAACTGCTCCTCAGGCACTAGCTCACTGTGTCTCACTGGCCCAGAGTTTACCAAATAGGCGAGACCTGCTGACCATTGATCCTTGGGCACCCTCCTCCNCCACCTCCTGGGCACTGAGATTTCAAGTGTGTAACACCACACACACTTGCGATCTCAGCTTTTTTCACGTGATTCTGAGGATCCAACTCAGCTCCTTGTGTTCAAAGCACTTTACTGACAGAGACATCACCTTGGCCCTAGAAGAACATTTTAATGTCATTATTTTAGATTCATTAAAGAAAATACAAAGTAGGAGCTGGATATTTAGAAAGAGGATAAGAAAAAGAAAGCTGAATATTCAGCTAAAGGAGTTGGAAACACTTGTCTCTGGAGAAATGTGGCTGGCAAACTCTTAATTTTTCCTAAGGAGACTGGTGACACTTGCTGCATCTTTAAGCCATATACAACTGTGATAAAATGAAACATTAGCTTCCAAGAGGGAGAGAAGGCATGTCGTATTGATCAAACAGTAAACTCAGTTTATGTTTTGTACTTTGTAAATGTCATTTTTAATGGTTATATATGGCTTCATCATGTAGAGATATCACACTTCTTTTTTTTATTATTTCCCTGTTACGGAGCATATCATTTTCTACTAACTTCTATTATTCAGGCAGCATTTTGATGAGCAGCCATGTACAGGAGCCTCTTCCTTATCTGAGATTCGCCTTATAAGAAAGTAGAAATACTAGCTAGGTGTGCTGGCACTGACCTATAATCCCAGTTCAGAAAGATCATGAGATTGAGGCTATCCTGGGCTCTAGCCCAGCAAGACTCTCTTTCAAAATGATAGAAAAGAAAGGGAAAGAAAGAAAAAGAATGTGTGGGTGCTTATTTCCCCATATTCTAACCCGCTTTGATTAAACCCTTTTGTCCAAAACCTCAGGAGATGTAGCAGTTTTGAAGATGAAAGTGTGGGGTCATGTAGGCCTCCTCAGTTTGCACTAATATGTGGTGGAGCCTGCTCTTAAGCCTGATCAATCTGAAAGCCAAGTACTAGTCACAGCATATCCAATCTGGAAGAACTCATTATTGTGAGAACTGGGTTCTAACCCAACCCTTCCCACTAGACAGTACTCTTTGATTCTCAATGTCCTTACTCATAAAACACAAGTGCCCACTACCACCCACCTCCATGGAGCTGTGGGAACACGTGAGATCATAAACACAAAGACAGAAAATTCTGGAAAGTTCCATCTGGCTATAGGCTTTAAAATACATGGGTCCAATTGTCTATGGATGACATTTATCTAGAACTTACACANGGCAGTTGTTCTGTGATAATGCTTTCTATGGATTAACTCATTTAATTCAGACAACCACTTCCTGGGGTAGATTTTGTTGTTGTTGTATTTTGAGATTAAAAAAAAACTGTAGCTATGACTCAGTGAGTGATTGATGCGAGTTTGAATATAGGAGTTCTGCCTCCAGGGTTTGAGCTCATGTTTTAAAACAGAGGTTTTTATTATTATTGGTTTTTTTTTCTGAGTCCAACAGATTAGGTGACTACTGCCAATGCAGTTTCCAAGAGAGATGGGCCACCAGAACCTGGGGGACCACACGAGAGGCATCAGGGCTGGTCAGGGTTGAGGAAAGCCTGGATTCTGTTATGGATGTTTGAAGGGATGATGGTGATACAGGGTGGGCAGACCAATCAGATGCTTCCCTGGCTGCTTTCCATGATTCTTCTGAGCTCTTANGGGCACATGGACTGCTCCTTGGCCTTCTTACTGCCTTGCCCCAGAGTGATTTGGGCTGTGGAAAAGTAGTCTNATCTGGAAGCTCTGAAGGGGACATATTGGGCCCTTCTGGGCCCCGAGTTGGTTGGTTTTCATGGAAAAAATGTACTCTCCTTTGTTAGGTCTAGAAATTAGCTGGCCTAGAGAGGCCTCTCTCCAGCCCCAGAAAACCTCTTTGTGCCAGTAGTTTAAGAAGAAAGAATGGAAGAAAACAGAGTTGATACACTTATGGACTGATCCAGAGTACTGGTGCTGGGTGGTTCCCACCATTGTGAACCATCCTAACAATTAGGATTCTCATTCTTATCCAAATGCAACGTGCATGAAGACAGGGATCATGAAGCACACAGAACAATGCCTGGCATACACTAACTCTTGGAATGGCTTTTTAGAATAAGTGGATGAATGAATGAATGAATGAATGAATGAATGAATGAATCCATTGAGCCTAAGGCTTCCTATACTCTAAAGGGCACACAGATGTAGATGCTTGGTAAATACATTCTTTTCTTTATCAGGTAAGCAAGAGGGCTGNATGGCCCATGNTGGCAAACAGTTTCTGTATAACCATCACGGCCAGGATCCAGAACTCTGTAATCATGAAGAGTTCTTCTTTGAGGGCTCAAGGCATTCAGATACTGNCTGGTAGAGAGGCCTGAACGCCACAGTGACTCCTGACTTTGTCTTCAGAAAAATCAATCCTGACCCCTCACCTAACCATTATTCTGATTTTAGTNTTCTCTGTGGGGACCAAGTGTCTTCCTAATTTAGCTGTCTTGAGAACACACTGAGCAGAATCTGGTTTTTCATCCTCGCATTCCTGTCCTTGGCTCCAAGGCCATCTCAAGGATCTNTAGTCATCTACATTTTTTTCATATACTGAACAGCATACCCTGATCTCTATGATCCATGCTGATCTCTTCATAATTTGCAGCTGTCTTCAAAGTGGGACAGTACCACAGAACCCCGCTCAACACCTTCCAAGCAATGGTCAAAACTGGAGATGCTAAGAGTTGGCTGGAGGGGCAAGGACTTAATACCTTTTCTGTAGTCTTTCAGAGAAGTCTATATTGCTACCCCTCCCAGGCAACTCTGTGAGAGGTTGGAGAATTACACAACTGTGGAGGCATCCAACAGAGGTCTTCCTGTACTAGAGGTATTTGCAAGGAATATAAAGCATGGAAACTAAAGGACATATGCATGGGACCCAGTACTGTCAACATGAGGTAACAAATAAAAATCATTTTAAGAGGCTAGGGAGATAGCTTAGTATGTAAAGTGCTTGGCACATAAGCATGAGGACCCAAGTTCAATTCCCCAGAGTGCACATAAAAAGCCAGGCATGGTGTTGAGTGTGTGCCTATAATCTCAGTGCTAGGGAGGTAGAGAGGATCTCTGGGGTTCAGTGATCAATCAGTCTAGCCTACTTGACAAGTCCCAGGCCAGTGAGAACCCCTATCTCAGAAACAAAAACAAAAGTAGATGGCTATGAAGGAATAAATGAGAAGTTATCCTCTGGACTCCACGAACACACATGTGCATAAACACACACACAGTCACCAAAAACNCATGAAATGTGTTTAAAGAACATCTGTGACAAGCAGAACATAAACAACAAAATAGCACAGAATACATTCAATTCAAACCACTCCCCAAGGTCCTCAAGCAGCCTAGCTTACAGTGCCAGTGGACTGCCCAGCCCTTTCCTCTGCCCAGCCCATTGGAAAGGCACTGACTGGTTCTACAAGCTACACCTACAGAGGAAATAAAAACAAATGACTAGAAAATTAGAGTTCTGTGGAATAGGAGAGACAGATGTGACTTCAACCCCCAGGAGGAGCAGGGAGGCTTACCCTTCACCCAGAGACTGTCACGTCCACTTCCTTTTCCAGCCCTATTCCAAAAACATCTCTCCACATTTGCTCAGGGATGGCTGTTGCCATGGCTACTGGTGACAGATGCATTTTGAATCTGGTATGTGAAAAGCTCTTCCAATTTGGGACCCAACCTGAAACAGGTGGCTATTTTTAGTCACAGGCTACTGTATGCCTTAGAAAAATCAGATATTTGCTTTGTATTTAAACATCACCTTTATCACCACCCCCAGCCTCATTTCATTGCTCTAGTAGCTTAAAGCATTTGCAGGAATTTTTTATCGGTATCACAATACCCTAATGCCTACAAAGACTCCATGATGCAGAACATAAATGTCTTATTTCATATTCAGAACATTCTCCAGGGATCCAAGAGAAGGCCCTAGGCAGCATGTGTCATCTTCCTCTTTGAAACAGGAGGAATATCTCTCCAGTCAACAACAACATCAGTAATAACAGACACACACACACACACACACACACACACACACAGACACAATTTAGAACTACTGCCAGCACCTTGTTAAGGGTTCGTCCTTTGGTCTTGACCTCCAGTTTTGGTAAGTTCACCCATGTGCCTGAATTGGTACTAACATTTGCAAAATTCCACTTCAGTTCTGTGTGTATCACATGCAGTGGGAAGACATGCATAAGAGGTTGGGTCTCACTCACCTCCAAATTAGCTAGACATTAAAGAACTTACTTCATGTGTCCCTAGGTCACCTCTCTAAACCTACTCCCTTCAGTCTNTCANCCNCCAAGTCAGAAATGTTCCAAATGTGCAATAAGTTCCTACTTCAAGTTCTACATGGTTTTCTATGCTTATTTCAAGTTCCTCTGTCCAATCAGTTACTTGTNCAAACTCCTCCTACTCTATAGTTTAAATAATTCAAGCATTTTCTTTTTCTTGGGTCTTACATTCCAACAATNGAGGTACTGAACACAGAGCCTTGGAGCTGTGTGACTGGGACATTTCTTGACTTCCTGGCGGCTCCTGGAAGCTTTGGGAAACAACAGAGGATCCTCTTTTTCCTGTGTGACATCCTCTCTGGTACCTGATTCAGTGCTTTGCACAAAGAAGAGATTCCAGAAGTGTCTGTGGAACTGAATCGCTACATGGATGTCTCCAGACAAGGTTTCTGCCACAGCTCCCCGCATGCTGAATTTGTTTTCGAGTTCAGTTTCCAGATGAGTAGAACAAGCTCACTCACAAGTGTTATCACTAGAGTTACACTGGCTTAGACTCATAAACAGCCAATTCTGATAGGAAAACACATGTTTCTTCAGAAACCAGGGAAGCAGATGGCAGAAGTGCAGGAATGCTGGTATTGTTCAAATTAGAGTTATGGGAATGCTAGAAGCGATTCAGAAATGCTATCCAGAGGGGGAACAAAGGAAACATGGGCTTGAAGTGGANGACAAAGAGGAAGAGGAGGAGGAAAGGAGAAGGGGGGGCATGGATGCAAGAGTGTCATGTGATCATGGACCACACACAGTTCAATGGAGATATGACAGCAAAAGGAAAGGAGAAGAGGGGGCATGGATGCAAGGGCAGCATGTCATCATGGACCACACACAGTTCAATGGAGGTAAGACACCAACAAGTACAGTGATGGCAGAGTCTTGGAATGACACAAGCTTTCTCATGTGCTAGCTAGCCAGGATTGTATTAGAGTCATAAGTCTCTAAGTCCTTAGGAAGGACAATCAGATTGTGAAAGGCTCCAAGACAGAAGACAGAAGAAATAGAGATGGAACTGGGAAATCTAAATGTCACAGGCGATTTTGGGTTCCTCTCTCCAGAAATACTGAGCTAAATCAATCAAGGCAAAGAAAAATTAAGACTTGTATTTGTTCCTGGGACCCAAAACCCAGTAGGAAGAAAGTAACAACAGAAGTAAGGCATTGTAGAAAGCCTGAGAGAGAAGGAAGAGATGAGAAGGCAAGGTTAAAAAATAAAAAAAGAAAGGAAAGANAGGCTAGAAGAGAAAAACAAACGTTGGTGAGGCAGAAGTTTAATGCATGGGATAGATAGCACAAATGCTCAGAAAGTTAAGAATAACAACTAAACATTGGTTGATTTTTTTCCCCNAAATTGAAGATGAACAGAGTAATTCATTGTTTATCAAGGCTAGGTTTACCCCTTAAGTTTAAGAATGGCAATCACGCAGGAGAAAATGTATACATTGTATACCAACAGACTTGTTTCCTGACTCTTGTTAAAAGGACAACAAACAAGAGAAACAGAGGGGACGTGAGACAGAATGGTGAGTGAGACTCAAAAGAGTAAGTGATATGGTAACCGAACCATGAAAAGCAGGTAGGATGCGCTCTAGAGAGCCAAGTGGTCAGGGTGGACTCAATCAGGCGATCTCAGGACCATGGATAGCTCTGGGCTGCTCTCTGCCAGGGTCAAGGGGCCCCTTCGAGATTTTTTGGTTTTCTTTTGGCATTTTTTTTCATTTTATTGTTTATTTTATGTGTATAAGTGTTTTTGCTTGCATGCACNTCAATGCACCACGTATGTGCAATACCCAAAGAGGCCAGAAGAGGACACTAGATCTCTTGGGACTGACGTTAAAAATGGTTGTGAGGCATTGTGTGGGTGCTGGAAAATGAACCCAGATCCTCTGGAAGAGCAGCCAGTGTTCTTAACCACTGAGCCATCTCTCAAGCCTACAGTTGCCCCTTTAACATAATGTTACCTTGGTTTTTCTTCCTTCCTGGGTACCACTTGGGTGTTAAATGGACCTTGCTTTTCTTCTGGACTATGGTAATCACCTATCTGATTAGTAGTAGTATGGAGAGAGTAGAAAGGAAACCACTGAGTTTGAAAATGGGTTTTGCTTCTGTCGTGGCCACTTGCTAACTGTGTGGTTCTGCTGAGGGCGAACATGGGAAAGCTTGGTTTTGTCCCTTGTCAAATAGGTTAATAAGGTTTTATCTACTTCCTGAAAAGACCAACTGGGAAAATTAAATAATGCTATGCGTGTGAAAGCATTTTAGGACTATAATGCCCCAGTTAATCTCNTGTAGTTACTAGAATTAGCTCCCTACAAAATGAGTACAAGACTTTCACAGAAACTCCATAGGGCCAGGAGACATGGGCAGGANTACAGAAGTACAACAATGTTACCAGTGTTTTTAGCATAAAGCCTGGCTCTGGCAGCCTTAGTAAGCTATGTTCAGCCATTCCTCTAAGTATGCCAAGTAAAAAGATAATGATGGTGAAAAACAGAGAAAGGAGTCTTATCCAGTATGTCTGTTTTGGGATGTTCAGTGACTCCAAGCCCATCTTTGGGGTGCTGACATGAGTTCACATTTAAGTAGAGGGCAAGAGGTGTGCATAATTAAAGAGTCTGGTCAAGAGTGCCACTACTCATCATAACTCATCATTATCTCACTCGGGTCTTTTATGATGAGCCATTAAGATGTTAAAGTGTTAGTCTGTTTGTTGCTGAGGTTGCAGTTTCTTTATCGGGGAGAGGTGGGGTCTGTTCTGCAAGGTTTTGCTCCTCCTGAAGTTCAAGGTGACTCAGGAGGAAAAGCAAGGATATGTACTTATCTCTCTGTGCCTGCAGCCAAAGTGTAGCCATAAAGGCAGGCAGAGCTGCCAGGCTTTCATCTGCTTTTAGTTGCCTCGTGGGCCCAAGTAGAACCAATGCTTTTTAGCATAAGGGGCTTCTAAGTGCCTGCTTCAATTGCATAAGGGGCTTCTAAGTGCCTGCTTCAATTGCCCTGCGTCTCCAAAGTCTGAAGGAAGACCCTGAGAGGAATGTGGATTTGGAAAGCCATGGGATTTTGGTGGAACGCTGAATAAATATGAAGGAAAAATAGAAATGAAAGGAAAGGTTTGCAAATAGCCATGACTTTACCAAAACAGGGGNAAAAAATCAAGAGGAAAAAGTTGATTAGTCTATATAAATTTAGGGATAAAACTTGAGAGAGGCTGAGTATCAAATGGGCTTTAAATAATTTCAATAGTGGCAATCTTCTTTCTCAATTGGATAAAAGGCCTTTCTGATCAATGTGGATTTCCTTTTATATATTTTTNAAAAATGTAGTTTTAACTTCATTGTTAAAAATATGTGATCATTACAGAAAAAANATTAGATAATACTAAAGGATGCTCTCATTCTACAAAGCCAATTGCCGAAATACTCTTGTTGACTTTCAATGGCTATGAGAAGAAGTAGCTTCANTCAGTTTTCTTAAAGCAGGTATGGGATCATGANTCCCATAACCATTTTCTCAAATAGCCAAGAGCTCAGGAATCTCCCATCATACAGNTAACAAGAAATAAATCTAGGAAAAAAATTTTAATAGTTATATNTAAGATTTATTGTGTAAACATATCATAATTATTTGTCCATTTTCCTATTGTTGGATATTTAGGTCATCATAACTAACATTTCTTTGTTGTGCACTTTGGTACAAGGAGTTAGTGGAATGATTAGTTAAACNTGTGAATTATCCTGAGGAAAAGAGAAACTTTATTCACTACTAGTGGGAAAGTAGGCTGGTGCAGCAACTATGGAAGTCTATGTGGAGATTCCTCAAAAAACTGCAAGTAGAAGTATCGTGTTACCCAGCTATACCACTGTTGGGTCTCTGGATATCACGATAGCTAAGAAATGGAACCATCCTAGATGTGTATCAATAGATGAATGGATAAATGGACTATGGGCTTTTATTCAGTCTTCAAAGAAAATGGAACCATGACCCTAACAAGAAAAATGAATGTGACTGGAGACCATTGTGTTATTCAAAATAAGCCAGACTTACAAAAGATAAATTCTGCATGCTTTCTTTCATATGTAGTCTGCAGATTTAAATTTCTCTCCTCTCCTTCCTGTCTCTCTCTCTCTCTCACCGTGTGTGTGTAT
>LZPO01017364.1:70176-90929 GCA_001675575.1 Neotoma lepida | reverse complement strand
AGCCCTTGTGCAAGGTTATGAGAGGTTCCTACAATTCCTGGGGTGAAGTGACTCTCCCACCAGCTGAGTCACCTGCAAACCATGCAGGAAGCGCCAGAGATTCAGCTGTTAGGGTCTCTTCTGTGATGCTGATGGTGTGCAGTCATCCAGGCTGCTGTAAGGAACCACAGTAAACTCACCAGCTCACTAAGCCAGACTGACCAGGAGCCCTTTCTTTGATCCAATGTTGCATCCTATCTGAAGGAGGTATTTGTTAACGTCTCCCCAGGAAAAGTCACAGCAATCGGTCCTGAAGCCTTAGGTTTACAAGTTTCCTCATAAACTTGTCCCAGCCCTGTGAAAGACCTCTTCTGGGNCTCAGAACCTCTTAGACCATCCTAAAGAGCAGCTGAGATGAGTTTCCTGCTCCAGCCAACAGACCCTTCCAGAGAACAGTATCAGTCAGCATAGGGCTGGGCATCTTGATTCTGAACTTGGACCCTNTGGCCCTTGTCTCTCCTGTACGAAACTTCCTTATGATTTCAACCAATGCTCTGTGACCACCTCTCTACCTGGTGACAGGCATGAGAACTGTAAAATGGAATTTCAGTACTTAGCCTATGAGGAATTTTTAAAATGATAAANGTATCGAGCAAACACATGGAAATTAGAATTGAGTATTTTGGTCATTGACAAAGAGCTTGAGAGACACCCCTTAAAAGGTGACAAACTCCTTCTGGAATGGAAGGAAGAAAATTATACTCCCAAGGATCTTGGGAAGGATAAAGAGCAATTTATCCTACAGAGCTATTTCTGTATCATACATATATTTTCCTTATCTTCCTTATAGATACACAGTTATAAAGTCAGACATGGTGATAATATACATTCATAATCTTGGCACTTAGGAGCTGGAAGTAGGAAGATCACAAGTTCAAGGCCAGCTTGGGCTACACAGTGAAAGCTCACCTCAAAATAAATGAACCAGAAGTGATTACCGTGGAAACCTGAGAAGTGAGAAAGATCTCAGTTGCCATCTTGGTGTGGTTGCAGATTAGGTGTGTGACATGGGGATAAGGTTTGTAAATTTTGTTTAAAGTCTAGTCTGAAAGTGGAGATCGTTACAATAGGTACACAATTGCTTTGAGAATTNAATAAGACAATGAACAGAAACACANNTGTCTGGCACAGAGTAAGTGGCTAATAATTGTTGACCATTAGTGTATACTGCTTTCAAGCAATTACATGTACATTATCATGTATGTATCTATGAAAATATACAGAATGCTTGTTTCAATGACTACCAGTTATCTCTGTGTGGCTGGACCAGTGTTTATTACCAGTTCACACTAACAGATGTGTCTAATATATCCAAGCATTCTAACNAACAATCTTGCATATCTTTGTACCTATGTGTGTAAGTATCTCCATAATTAGTAATTTCAGGAGCTNAAATTGCTGGGTCCATGGCTTTACCTATTTAAGTTTTTCACAAATATTGCCTATCGCTTTCTATNTGGGGCATTCCATTTTAAATTCCTCCTATAAATGAGATTATTTCTGATCTAGTTACCAACACTANGTACTGTCAGTCTTTAAAAACCTATACATGATGGCTTTATTCGAACAGAAAAGAACAGGAACCATCCCAAAGAAGGTAAAAGATGTTTTGGAGGGGGCTGAGGAGATGGCTCTATTGGTAAAGTGCTTGCTTTGTCAACTCGAGGACCTGCAGTTTGCTTGGAATCCCATTGAGACAGAGACTGAAGGACTCCTGGAGCTTGCTGGCTAGCCATCCTAACTGGTGAGCTCTGGGCCAATAAGAGATCCCATCTCAAAATAAAGCAAGGGTGTTCATGGAGACTGTTACCCAAGGGTGTCCTCTGACTTCCATATGCACATGGATACATGTGTGCACAAAAACCCAAGCATGCTTATGCCTGTGCAAACACACATACACACACAAGTGAAACAAAATGTAAATAAAGGGAAAGATACACGAAAGGGGTCAAGAAGTCNGAGGAAGGAAGGGTAAGCTGAGGGCAGAAGTTTAACTAGCCCCTGAGCAGACAGCTTCAGGTCTAGGGCCAAACCCCTCAGTCTGCCACCTTGGTTATTGGGTCTTTAAGACTAAGACAGGAGCAGGATGGTTCTAGAGGCATTTGCTGTCCNTGACCTCAGAGGATGGGAAGACTCAGGAAATTAGAACATATTGCTGCTCCTTTGGCAGAAGACCCGTGACTAGAANCTTCACCAACCTCTAGACTTTGACTTTACGGCTGGCTGGCTAGACAATCCAGGGATTCAGAGCGACACTCTGGAGATATAAGCCTGGCTATGCTTTCCTCTGTGTGGCTGAGAAAGAAGTCCAGACTCCGACTTCCCCCTTTNATAGGGGGAATCATTCTAGAGCAGGCTCTGGCCATCTTCTGTCCTCTGCAGCAGTCTAGGATAGGTGCAGAGGCTGTACGAAAGTGGCCATGAATTCAAACCAACATGCTTTAAGATCTGTGACCCTGCCACTTAGNAGCTGGATAGTTTGAACCCTCCACTACATCAGCTGAGAAATGGAGACAATGGTCTCCCTTACAGGGGACCTTTCTTGAGACGATTGTGTGACAAAAGCTACGGAAAGGGCGAAAGGGCTGGGATCAGCAAGGAATGGATGGTCCCTTTCCCGTAAGCCACAGGGAAAGTGTTTCCTNGTTTCTTACACACAGTTGTGAATTAGATTTTACTTTGGGCAGGTCAGTGTATCTAAAATAGATTTTCTATAGAATTAAATATTCATGCACATGTAGACACACATAGACACATACCCCATTACCCTGTTGTCTGTTTTCTAAAAATGTTGCTTATATAAACCATGTTCTGGAGGTCTGTAATCTTCCTTATTCAGGAAATTAAGGCAAGAGGATTGCAGATTCAAAGCCTGCCCAGATTTTAGAGTGAGTTCAAGACCTGCCTGAATACAGATTCAGCTCAAGGTTATCCTGGGCAAGACCCCTTCTCAAAATAAAAATAAATAAATAAGTAAATACTGTGTTGAGGATACGGAGGAGTGGTAGAGTGTTTGGCATGTGTCAGATCCTAGGTTCAATCTCCAGTAAAAATAAATAAATAAATAATAAGCAAACCTCTTGTGCTGGAAAATTGTNATAGCTCTGAATCCAGTTTTTAAAAGCACTGAATCATATACTTCAAATGGGTGACATGCACCATATGAAAGTATATCTTAATAGAGTCATTATGTAAACAAAGAAATACTATTTGCAGGGGTCAGCCTTCTACCACTGAATTATTTGGCTACAAAGAAAGAATGAAATTATAGAAAAAATACCTGTAATTACNTATTGAAAATNCATCTTTACACTTTCCTTTTTCTAGTTCTTGGTCTTCATTCTCTTCAAGATATCTGTCATTTGGGGGGAATCTGGGATTATTCAAGCAGGAGAGAAAGCCAGTTTGTTTTGATTCATTTATCAACTAAAACCCTTTACTCAGATTGTCTTAGTTTTCAACGAAGATGTTAGACACATCTCACTTAGATACTGTGCCTTCATGCATTCCTCTGGGCTGGAATAATGTTTATGCCTTTTAATTCCCAAATTNGAAAAACCAATTTTGAAGCTAACCAATTTTTATACGGCAGGCACAGAGGACAGCCTCGAAGCAAATGAGACCACATGGACTGGGGCTAGCGTAGGGGAAACTAAAGTATCCCCTTCCACTCCAACCCCAGGAGAGCCAGAGAAGGTNCTACCGGATCTGGAAGAGGGTGGAAGCAGAAAGGTCCTGGCAAGGGCCTGCTAACTGGTGCAGTAAGATCAGAGTGCAGGGTCTTAGGGAATTTCTAAGAAAAATAATAGCTCAGCTATGATCCCAGGAGTCTTCTCTATGGACAGAGGCTGAAGCTAGGAGACTGTGCCAGGAGGCGTCTGCCTCACTGGACCACACACAGCCTGTTGAACATGCTGAACAACTTGTGTGGAGTGTGTCACTGTCCCATGAGAGACTCCCCCACCATCACCCCTCGCTGCCTGCTTGTCACCTCTAGATGAGATAAATGACATTTCTCCAACCCTGGAGACTTTGCTAAGCCTGTCCCAGATGCCCCAATTACCCAGCACTATTACTCTTATTTCAGTGGAATGGGCCCCAGGAACAGAGAGAGGAGCCAGTAAACACTGACTGCACACACACACACACACACACACACACACACACACACACACACACACACACACACACACACTATGTGAGCAGAACCCAGCTCTGCCCAGCCCCCAACAGCAAGCAAAGCCCTGTAGTCATACACAGCTCCATTGAGCATGTCTAAATAGTCTTTGTGGGGATCCTGAGCTCAACTCCTGCTCTGTCCAATTCTTGCATCAGTTGCTGCTCTGCTCCCTGGCACCACATAGGAAGCATGAAGAACCATTCCGCTCACTTTCTGAATTATTTGATGTTTTCCAGACTCCCTTAGCCTAGGGGTAGCCAAGAGGGGGAGACACAGGAATGTGACCCCTACAAGATTTGTCACCTCTGTCTTTGCTTTGTCAGGAAAGTTTCCAGCTCTGAGAGTAGAAGAATTGAAGGGGTGGGAAAGGAAGGGCAGATTCTAATGTCATCAGTGTGGGGAGNGGAGTCACATGGATGATTCCCCATTAAGNCCCTTGCTTAGAAGAGTGTCCCTCTTCTCCAAAAGCCTTTGGAAAGAAGNAAGGGGCCCCACGATTAAGATCAGGGGATGCTGAACACCGCAGCAGTTCATCTTCTAGGACTGAGCAATTCTATGTTGGCATTTATGTCCAAGGCAGGCCTGACCTCACCCAGCCGAGCCAAACTTTGCATTTTAAAAGTATGATGAAGTATTGTTGTGATTATTGCCAGAAGAAGAAGATGAGCAGAACAAGGCTGCTTTACNTGTTCTTTCTTCACTCTGCAAAATATCCCCTGGTGTTGGAAAGGGAATGAAAGCAAATACTGCAGCTATGAAAAGATGGGGACCGAGTGTCTTAAAGAAAGTCCTTGAGCAGAAGACCTGGGGTGGGGGTGTCTGCATGCCTGGCAGGCGTGATGAGGCCACGGGACCCCTGCATCCCAGGCATGGGCGTTCCTTTATGGACAAGGCCTGACCTACAGAAATGGAGTTCCTTTTGTCTGTGTTGCGTGTTGACTCATGTCTGAAGCGTTGGGCTGAGTTTTGACAAAGAGGAGGTCTTCCAGCTGGCAGACACCCTCCATTCATTACCTCTGGCAGCCCTTCCCTCTCAGGCCTAGTGCCCCTAGCTCCAGAGCTCATCTGCAATGGGGCAGAATGGAGACATCTGCCTTTCATGCTTTACCAGGACCTGCCCATTTCCCTCAGAGAATCTATCCTCCTTTATTCCAGGGCTAGACCTCTACTTCTGAACTCCAGAGATGTCTACCTGCCCCAATTCTGCAACTTTTTTTTGCTCTTTTAAGAATTCTCAGGAAGCAAGGATTGATTTTCAGTTAAATTCGAAACGAGGGGGNAAGTGAACGGAAANTTCTGGAAGCTAGCACCTGGAAACATCTGCCTGAAAAGAACATCAACTAGGAACTAAGAGATAGACAATCACCTGGGTCTAACAGTTCCTGGAGAAAGAGCCANTTTGGGGGCCTTAGGATTTATGTTGCTGTGAAGAGACACTATGACCATGGCAACTCTTATAAAGGAAAACATTTAACTGGGTGGCTTACAGTTCAGAGGTTCAGTCCATTATCATCACAGTGGGACATGGTGTGTGCAGGCACACATGGTGCTGGAGAGGTAGCTGAGAGTTCTACATCCTGCACAGGCAACAGAAAGTGGTCTGAGATACTGGGTGTGGCTTGAGCACATATGAGACCTCAAAGCCCACCGCCATAGTGACACACTTCCTCCAACAAAGCCACACCTACTCCAATAAAGTCTCAGCTCTTAATAGNGCTACTTCCTNTGACCAAGCATTCAAATCTATGACCCTGCNGGGCCATTCCTATTCAAGCCACCACAAACATCTTTAATAGCCCTCTCAAGTCTCCAATACTTCTGACTCTGCGGGTCAGCATACATCTATGAACAGATTCCTGAGAAGGACAGCTGAGAGGAGTCTGATCAGCTGGAGTAAGCTTGGGGTGAACTTTATGGAGTACACGAATTGCCCAGAGCTAGAGCAAACTCCTGAACCTCAGGAGCCTGGGAACAAAAATCCTTGCTAACTACCTAAGCTCAGTTTCAAGGAGTTGAGGTATTTCCTCACTGGGGATAAAGGAGATTGCCTCCTCTGTCCAACCAGGAGGAGGTCATCTTCACAAGGCTGGTAGGAAACGGGAAAGCATGTTTAATAATGGCAAACCTATCAAAACCAAACGGACATAGCTCACATCCTGTGGGCAATAAACTTCCACAGGTGAAATGTTATGAGGTTTTAGGGGAACTTTATGAGCTTTGAGGGAGCCCTAGTATAAACTGAAGCCAGCCATGGAAAAACAATGTAATGTGGACCGTGGAAGGCAACCTCTGAAAATTCCTGCCGCCACTACCAAAGCGAAGAAACTGCTGGAGCAGAGGAGAGACATTGTAGGCTCTCTACATTGCTTGCGATTTCTGGNACAGAAGCCACTCTCACCAGCCACATTTTTGTGTCTCTGAAAATAAAGATTATCAAAAGTCTCCTGTTTCTCTCACTGTACCTAGTACAATACATATGTGCCTGTAATTACCCANGAAATATTTTTGAAGATATGGGATATATTTTATAGGTACCCAGGCATGTATTTCCATGGGAATTCATTCTTTGGGAGACTTTTTAATACCGCATTAGGATATGGGCTCTGGGTGGGAAGAAGTGTCCCAGGGTCACATAACTAATAAACAAACTCAGATTTAAGACCATGTTTCTCTGTCCCAGGAGCNTAAGCCCTTTCAACTACATTTACGACTGCCAGCCTTGGGGATTTCATCACCCAGCACTGTTTCAAAACACTTGAGAGGACCCTGAGTGAGTTGCCAACATTTTATTGCTAGGATAATATTAAATCTTAGGAACTGTGTTAGTAAGAGCCTCAAATAGATAGGATATGATGGCATGATGTCTTCAGGTAGCCCATTCCTTGACACATATGCACTTGGTGTGCACCTGTAAAAATACCTCCATCATAGCCACCAGACTGGCTTTTGGATTGGCCACTCTGCCCTGCTCCATCCTGTGTACTCCCTATAACAACAGCAGGTTAGCAGAACGCTCTCCAGGTGTTTAGGACTCGCTGTTGAGTGAGCAACATGATCTGCTCTTTTGTTAGGTCCTCTGAAAAGATTTCACAGGCACAGGTTTCTACCTGTGTCACAGACCGAGGGGACTCGCCTCATCTTGTTGAACCTCGTGTTCGTGGCGTAGCAAAATCTGGACTCGGCCAGCACCTTCTTCTTCATTTCTCCCTCTTGANCAGCAAGATCTCACGTCCTGGCCAAGCCTGTGGAGACAGCTTCAGTTTTTCCACTGTTGAGATTCCATGCACCACTGCCCCCTGACCTAGACACTTACCCTCAGGGTGAGTTTAAGAGCAGGGATAAAAGGGCTTTGCAACTTTTAGAGGTGAGTGGGCACCTTTGGCTTAGGGTGTGAAAGCCACTCATATTCACCCTGTTCTTCCACTTTGAGAGATTCTCTGTTCTTGAGTCTTGGGTTTTTCATACATAAAATGAATAATATTGGGCCAAAACCTCCAGAAGGTTCTTGCAGCCTTGGCAGCCTACACTCTTTCTTCCATCTCCTCCCACCTCAGGACTTCTTTTGTTTGAGAAAAACCGGGATTCGGGAGTGGATTCAATGACAAGCTGGTTCTCAGGGAAGATGCTGTAATGTGATCACACAGCTGCTTAGTGATTCTACGTGAGTGCAAGGCCACGTCAGGGTGGAATGTCAAAGTTTGCCAGACATTAGCTTGGACCGAGTCTCTTTTTTCCATGAGACCAAATCNTTCTCCTCAAAAGCATTACTAGTTGTGCGCATCCACCAGATGCTGGACGGCCTTGGCGGGAAAGCAGAGGACCCATGCTGGGGGTCACCCACCTCACTGGGGTTTTTCCTTAGCTCAGCTTACATTGGAGGGCCTGGCTAGAAGCCAGGCTATGCCCTGNAATAAATGGCTTGTCAAGTCATCAGCCATAGCCCCGGGAGGTGCTCACCGNTCCACTTAGCTTCTCATTCATCTTTACAGCAGTGAAACCAGCTTGTCTAGCAGCCTACCTCACCGGGGAGAAGGTTAACTTACAAGGTCCAAGTTTAAAAAGAAATGAAAAAGGTCTCCGTGCCCTCTAATTTTAGAAGAGTTACTCTCTGGCACCCATCAGAACAGGGCTGTTCAGATGTCATCCAGAGACAGAGAAGGGGAAGCGAGAGGCAGCGGGCTGATTGTCTGCAGGAGTGACTTTGGTTGCTTTTTCAATATATAGATCAAAGAACTTGCTGAGCAGTTAACCCTCAGCAAGGAAGTGACATGTTTAGCAAGCGGGAGACTTTTGCAAATGGAGAGGACTTGGCAGAAGCCACTGTTGCTCAAATGTGCATGGCAGTGATCGGTGTTGGAAGCGTCTGTCATCATCTAAACATCCTGGGATGGGCTTTGGCTCCACTCTGGAAACATCCAAGATCATTCCCTGGGACCTACTGCCATCTTAGCTTGTGGTGGGTAAGGTTCCCCCAGACTCTTGGAGGCCTTCTCCGTAGGGAAACCTCAGGAGGCATACCCGGGTGGAGAGATGGTATCTCTACCTGATATTTCCTTCTGGATATGCCTCTCCCATTTATCTCTGCTCTTTAGTAGACGANCTCTAGTAACTACAGACAATGAAAGTCTTGGAGAGGGGCAGGACCACAAAGTTAGAGATATGTGTGCAAACAAGAGCCATCAGGAAACACAAAGCNATATGAGTTGATTCAGGACCAGCCTTCAGGAAGTAGGTGGTCACAAAAATAGTTTGGAGAGCAGCTAAGGGCATCAATGTCTTCAGGGAAGCTGATTTGGAGACAAGGATTCCTCTAAATATGGGCACGCCTCTTGGCTTAATGCTTTTCTTTGCCTGCTGCTCTAACAAAACACCTGAGCCTGGGATGCTGATGAGGACATTTAATTCTTATTCTTCTAGAAGCCAAAAAGTCCAATATTAAGATGCTGTCATCTGGTGAGGGCCCTCTTACCGTGTCATAACATGGAGGAGACCATTCCATCATAAGAAAGAAGGAGCATGCCAATTCAGATTTCTTGTCCCCTTACAAAGGCACTAATGACTTCCTAGGGACCTCATCTTCATGATCCCATGTAAACCTTCTCAAAGATTCTGCCTCCAAAATACCGCTGACCTATGAAGTTGAAGATGGTGCTTCAAACACATGAACTTTTAGGGGACATATTGAAACCACAGAACTCTACGGAAATGCCTGTGAGAAAGANACCAAGGATGAACACTGCTCAGGTGGCCCAGGGACCTTCTGAAGTCAACAGAGAACTCAAGCAGAGTGGTCCTTACTTGCTTAGTAACCAGGTGTCAAAAGGAGGAAAAGCTATGTCTTACAGTTGGGAGAGGAAAAGAGGAAGGGCAAGATGGAGAGAAGATAAGGAGTGCTGAATGGAACGTAAGGGAAGAAGACCTCACCACAAAGGTGACGTCCAGGCCCTCTGAGAAAGCTCTCTCATGATCTGCTTGCTACAAGGAGTCACAGAGCAGAGTGGAGACACCGAAAGTGCAGAAGGAAGCCTACTTTAAGGATCTGCTTGATCTTTCCTCAGACTGATCTGGAAAGCCATAGAGGCTGCCCCTCTGCTCCTGTTGGCTGATACATCCAACTTNGAATACAGAAGTGTCTGTATCTAGCAACTAGGNCCCAACCCTTCTTCCTCATCAGCCCAGTGAAGGCACCTGAGTTCAAAACAAGAGTTGATGCGTGAATGATGTTGAGCCAATATCTCCTTAAGTCCANTTCCTGCCAATTCCCCATCAGTCGTGAAAGGTGAGACTCACTGGGCAATGCAACCCTATGCCCACGTTTGGAACCCGAATCTCCTCTTATGTCTGCCTGCCCTTCTGTCCAACAGCATCTGCCTGTTTGTTTGCTTGTCTGTGTTTGTTTACTGGAAGAGTCTTATGTAATCTAGGCTGACCTCAAACTCTCTGTGCAGTTGAGGTTGACCTTAAACTCCTGGTCCTTCTCCCTCCACTTCCTGAGTACTAGGGTTGCAGGTGCAGGCCACCATGCCTGGGTTAGGTGTTGCTGGGGCTCAAACCCAGCACACCCTCAGCATCCTCNAGNGATGTNCAAGATGCTTCTCTTCTTCCTCTTTGTCTAGGATAGGGAGACTGGATAGAGAGAGAAGCCACCAGAAGAGGCTTTGAAAATTGAAAGCCAGTCCCAGCCAGGGCCCTCACCGGATGGTGAGTGAGCACAGGAGGAAACAAAAGTGCTTGTGTTAACAGAATGTCATTTCCCAACATGAGTCAGGCTCAAGGCTGAGGCGGGGAAAGGAGAGCAAATGCCTTCCCATTCATCACTGCGGACACGGTTATTTTTAGAGCAACACCAGCTCGGCGCTGGGCTCCAAAGACCCTGCCGTGGAAGGAAACGAGGCGCAGCTGATGCTAGAATTGGTCAGGAGTAGAAAGCATGAGAGCGTGCTTGTGTTTGGGTATGTGTGTAGAAAAGGGGGCAGGCAAGCCTTCCCCTCTAAACTTCGGGCCTGAACCTTATCCCTTCTGTGAGCATGGGGGGAGAAATGGAGCAGGTAGGCAATCATCGNGGGGGAAAGGCAATGAACTCATCTTTGCCTGGAGCTGGAAGAGGTATTTGGCCTGGAAAGGGCCCTCTAGTACCCCACAATCTGACTTGTGCTTGCTTGGTTGCTTGCCTGCCTTCCTTTCTCTCTCTCTCTCTCTCTCTCTCTCTCTCTCTCTCTCTCTCTCTCTCTCTCTTTCCAAGATGGCTTCTCTGTGTAGCCCTAGCTGTCCTGAAACTTGCTCTGTAGTCCAGGTTGGCCTCAAACTCAGAGATTTGCCTGCCTCTGAGTCCTGAGTGCTGGAATTAAAGACATGTACCACCATCGTCCAGGTCCGTGTTGTACTTTCTTAGGAGCATCAGTTCAATCTCTCTAAGTGAAGCTAAGCAGCCTCCTCCCAGAAGTGGCAGTTGGGATTCAGGCCTCCGAGCTATCTAGCCAACATGAAGACTCCATGCTTGTGGTAGAAAGCTTCTGGAAACACGTTTGCCTACAGGCCCGTACTCGAAAGGCAAGCCTTGCCTGGAATTACAAGAATCCCTATGTGCAAGTGTCTGGCCCTCTTTTCTAACAGTTATAGGAAAAGGAAATCCTGAGGTTGAACTTGGCCCTGACATGAGGTTGGGCTAAGGGTGTGGTCCCATTCTTTCTAGGTCTCATTTGAAATATCCTCCGTCCTGTCTCAGCCTATGCTAGCTCATCCATGTTGAAGATGCATCCTTACTCAGTATACAAACTCAGAAGGGAGCACAGCTGAGGAGGAGGCTGCCTCGTCTAGGAAGAAGCCACAAGGCTTCCTAGATGTCCATCAGGGTTTATGGGAATGTGGTTTATACTACTTGTGTAGTATAAACCTTTAAGGGCCTCAGAGTTGACTCATTTTCCATTAATAGCTCAACTGCCCCCGAGGTTCTGGCCAGTTTTAAGCTTCTTACGGGCAAGGAAGATTGAGGTGACTTCCTGCATGGTCATTGGATGGATTCCTAAAATCCGAATCAAGTGGATAGAGCATTCCAGAGCAGGGTGTCATGACTGCTACCTCCCCTCAGGGAAGCAGAGAGGGCTCCCGTGGAAAAGATAGCCATGAGTTTAGTGACAAATAAAAGTGTCGCCTGCCCACCTCTCCCCCATCAATAGCACCCAAGAGATGGAGGGCTTAATTGCTTTGACCCCCAGATAAGGGACTAACAAAAGGGTAGACCTCTTTCTTGTTCATTCTTTTTCTTTTTTTTTTTTTAAGATTTATTTATTATGTATACAAAAGAGGGCGCCAGATCTCATTACAGATGGTTGTGAGCCAACATGTGGTTGCTGGGAATTGAACTCAGGATCTCTGGAAGAACAGTCAGTGCTCTTAACCTCTGAGCCACCTCTCCAGTCCCTGTTTATTCCTTTTCATCTCCATCTTTTCCTCTTAGAGTTATCACAGACAAGGACTGTGAGTCAGCGATGAGATCAGGCAATGCATGATCATTCAACCCCAGCTCTGTGCCTGGTTTATGGTCTTGAATCAACCACCCACCTGCATAGGCCAGAAAAGGAACTGCTTGGACTACATGCTCCTGAAGCTCCACTTCAGAGTAGCACAAAAGAAGTGTAAGGAGGGAGGTGGAAACGTCTAACAAAAATTCTCCCTGGGAAAATTGGTTCTTGGGCTGAGGGTGGGACTCGGCAGAAAGATATCCATCGCTCATATGCCAAGTCCTGTACACCCATCTTCATAAGAACTCTGTGCGGTAGGTGTCATTTTCCCGTTGCACAGATGTGTATGCCAAACACTGAGGTTCAAAAATATGAAGGATGCTGTGTAGCACAAGTAGACCTAAGCTTTTATCTTCCTGAAGAGGAAACTCATGTTCTGTTTGTCACACCATACCTTCCCAATGGAACAGTGTCTGTTTTCCTTGCTTCAAACTCCTTTTTAAAAAGTCTACCCTCTATGTACTCCATTTTTTCCCTTCTATGACTTTGTTTATTATCGTAAGAGAGCTGCAATTCTGCATACCTTGAGCTGTACTGGGGAAAATAAAGAACAGTGTGGCCAAGTGCCTGGCCCTGTGTGCCACCAAATCCTCTTGTACAAGTCACCAACAGATGACATCCTCAGCAAGTTTCTACATTGTGCTAGTTTTCTAGAAGAAGGGATGAGTCAGATGCTAGCCCCATTTCTTTCCATGCACCTGAAACCAGCCAGCTCCCTGTTTCCCTTTCCTTTGAGTTGCTTTGTGTCAGAAGATCCTGACAGGCGGGTCAGATTGCTTGTCTAGGTCTCTCATGAGGCTTAGGGGTACCGCAAATGCTGGGGCCAGTGTGAAATCCACTCTCTGCTAAAATGCCTTTGCTCCTTTTCTCTCTGGCTTGCCCTGCCCTGTTATGTCAAGGCCATTGACTACCTCACTATTACCATTTTTTCCAGTTCTTTTCTCATCTCTCCAGTCTCCCCCCACCCTCTTGTCTCTTTGTTATCTCCCTCTGAGCTTTGTGTCTTTCTTCCCATTCCTTCTTCTCTTCAATGACCAGGTCTAAAACTGGTGAGACACAGAGCGTTGGCCACACAACTGATTGAAGTCATTTTCCCATGCACTACTCCATAGTACCAGGTGTGAGAGCTGGGAAACAAGACTTTCTACTGGATCCCTAGCATGGCCTGATGGTGAAATCTGTGTCATTAGGGAACTGACTCCCACACCGCAGGTTCTAGACACAGCCATCCATGAAAATTCTCCGAGGATGTTGGCGGTTGTGGGTGACTGTGGGAGTCCCCATGTCTACTCTTTTGACTCCCCTCACTGCTATCTGAGGCAGCTAGGAGGCTGTTTGTTCATAAGGGCAAAGAAGGTATCTCAGAGACACGGGGCACTGTCAGCACTGTAGAACCACCCGGCACTCTTCTCCTGCTTCCATTAGTAACAAGGTCTACTTTAGAGGAAGTTTGCAAATAAGCTACACAAATTTACCAGTCTCCAAGGCTCACACCAGTTTCCGGGAGCCCTGAGACATTCCAAGTTGAAAAGCAAAGCTGGCACGATCTCCTGCATGCTCAAAACAAATCACCTCTATCTCTTGGTAGGTAGATGAATGGAAACAATTGCTGGAATAAATATAGGTGGTGTCTAGATACATTCATTTCTGGGCTAATGATTGCCTACATCATTCTGAACACTGTTTTCCTTTTGTGTCTTAGTTCCCATGTTTATAAGATAGGGTTGTAACAAAAAGAAACCAATGCATAATTGGAGAAAGAAAATGCTATGTAAATAATATTTGAGGTCCTCCTGCTGTTGGGTTGACAGCGGTTCACTTGGAAGGTTCAAGAGCCTTTTGATCTCAGATGAGAGGGGCCAGCTGCTGAGAGATGAGTCTGATTGAGTCCAGAGTTAACCTTCCAGAAGATCTCTGTAGATAATTTGTGATGCTTCTTTGTAGCCTAGGACAAAGGTGGAGAATGATTTGTGGAACCGGTAACAACCATATGCCATAAGTCTGAAGGAGTCATTTTCTTTCCTGCATCCTTTGTCTCCTAAGTGTGTTGTTCTACAGGGTCAAGGAGCCATGCTTCTGACCTCACCAGGGCCTTTGATTTTGGGTGCTGAAGGTAAAAGAAGGAAGACTTGTTCACTCTGATCCTGAGCAAAACTCAGAGTGGAAAGTATCTCTTGCATTGCTGACTCCCATCTTTGAGAAACATTAAGATAATGTGGTCCCATAGGGCCAGCACAGGGAAGGGCTGGTGGAGGATGGGGGCTCCAAACAAACCTACCAGACCACGTGCAACTGTCTCCTCAATCCTCCCTCACGTCTCCACAGCCAGATTGGAGCAGCCTGTGGAAAAAATTCCTGTCTATTTTCAGAACCAGATAAAAGTATCCAGATTATGCAGAGCAAATCTCAGCCTGAAAGCAGCTGGAAAAATCTGTTTCTTGCCACTGTCACTGACCCTGTGACCCTTCCAAGTAATGACATTCAAGCTCATTCCCTCCCTCCTCTCTTCTTCCTAGTACTGACCGACCCATCCACTGCACATCTGGTCCTTGTCGACACTGTCAGGCCATTATCCCTCAGACAGTGAGAGATAGGAATAGGAGTCGAGCTTGCTTGGATTTTAAAAACAAATTATCTGCTGGTTCAAGGACAGGTCAGTGTTAAATCATGTCTCATTTGGTCTAGAGTATAGGAGAGCATATTTACCACGCTATCTATGGGTCTTCTACCCTTCACCCATTGTCCCAGGGTAGGAGATCCAGTCTCAGGCAAGCACAAGTGTATCATGCTTAGATCCACTCCTCGATAGACAGTAGACTAGACAGATGTTTGATCTCCTGTAAGCTCATTGGGCTTGAAACACTGGCTAGTTCATCACACTGGAGTTCTGGTGCAGGCGGGGATTAGCTCTGGCTTTAGGGAAAGTCTGCCAAGGGCCAGCTCCGTGGTCCAGGGTACTCGTGTTTGCAATGCATCAGTTAATGTTCCCCATACACAATGGTAAACACAATAAAACAGGCTTATGCCCCATGCATGTGGAAGCAAATGTCTGCAAGCACACCCTTGGAGGTCCACGGCTAGCTGCTCATCTGGGAGGCATTAGAGGGCCTGTGGCTCCACAGTGAGACTCTGCCTTGCCTTCTGCAGTGCACTCTTTGTATTCATTAGGCCCCACAATCCTCCCCAAATCTTCTCTCCCCCCCTATCCCTCGCATGCTCTCTACCTCCAGGCAGTGGATTTGTTATCCAAATAGGAGCCAAATTCATCTAACTTCCAAAGGTGCCAGATGGGACAGCTCCAGCTCTTCCCAGGAGAATGGGGTGGGTCTCCTTTGGTCCATGGCTTCCTCATCCATGGATCAAAAGCCTCTATAAGAGGGAAGGAGGACATCTGTCCAGCAGGTGGATGGATCTAGTCATGGCAACAAAGAGAGGTTCAAGAGAGGAGACACAGAGTGGCAGACCAGAGTTGGGCTCTGGATCTGTCCCGGGTGCTCAGACAACTGCAAGTGGGATTTGATAAAGTAAGGGAAATTCAAGCCCCACCAAGGCTCAACTTTCACATAGAAGGCATCTTCTTTGAGATGAGAACCCAGGACCAAAGTGGAGAGTGGTTCTGATGTTTAATAAAAAGCAGTGGCAGAAGGCTAGAGTCATATAATCCAGGTGTGACATGGCTACTTTTGAATGCTTTACACGTATCTGAGCCTTTGTTTAAGTCAGTTCCACTGCCTACAATGCTTCAACAGCTCAAATGTGTATCAAATGCCTTTTTACCCTGTAAGGCCCACCCATATTACACACATACACACACACACACACACACAAACACACACGCACACACATACACACACACATACGTATACACATACACACACATACATACACACACACATACACACACACATACACACACATACATACACACACACATACACACACATATACACACACATACACACACACATACACACACACACACACACCCCACACCACACCCCTGTATATATTGACAGTTTCCCGTGTAGCTCAGGCTGGCCTCTAATCTGTTAAGTAGCTGAGGATGTCCTTCAGCTCTTGGTCTTCCTGCTGCATCATCTTGTGGTCACGGTGAGTCCTGAAGGCTAGCTAAAGCTAGCACAATGAAATACAGGTAGCCAGTCTTTCTTTCTTTTGAGATTAAATTCATGTAGCATACAATTAACCATTTTAATTCAGTGATCTTTGCCATATCTGAAAGAGTAGGACAGTCATCATTCCTACCTTACTCCAGAACATATTCATGTTCCCAAAAGAACCTCTGCCTGTAGCTTTTATCTGTGTCCCTGGCTCCTGGCCCTAGGGAACCACTAGCCTATTTTCTGTCTCTCTGGACTTGCCTATTCTGAATACTTCACATAAATGGAGTTATACAACACTCAGCCCTTTGTATCTGCTTCATATACTTAGCATAATGTTTTTAAGGTTCATCCATGTGGTAATGTGGATTGGATCGGTACCTCATTTCTTTTCATGGTTGAATACTATTCTGTTGTGCAAGATAGCACGTTTTGTTTACCTAGTCATCAGTTGATGGACATTTGGGTTGCTTCCATTTCTGGACTAGTATGAATAATGCTTCTGTGAATGTTCATGTACGAGGTTTTGTGTGGACATATGTTTTCAATTCTCTCGTGTATATATTTATGAGTGGAAATGCAGGGTTATGGGTAATTCTATGTTTAACTTTTTGAGACACTGCCAAGCTGTTTTCCAGAACAGCTGTGCCATTTTACCATCCCACTAGCAATGTATGAGGACTCCAATTTCTTCATATCCTCACCATTTCTTGTGATTTTCTGTTTATTCTTATTATAGCTATACTAATGGGTATGAAAACCAATGTAAATTCATTTCGGTTTTGAATTGCATTTTCCCCTAATGACTAATGATGTTGAGATTGTTTTACTGTGCTTGTTGGCCATTTGTATATTTTCTTTGGAAAAGTGCCTATTTAAGTCTTTTGTCTACTCTTAAATTGCGTTATATGTCTTGTTGTTGAATTCTAAGAGTTATTTATATATTCTGGATACTAGGCCTTAGGCCGATACATTCGTTACAAATGTTTTCTTGTGGTTTGTGGTTCGAATTCTTTTCACCTTCGTGGTAGTAAGTTTTGATGCACAAGTCTTTAATTATAATGAAATCTTTATCTATTTTCTCTTTTATTGCATGTGTTTTGGTGTCAAATCTAAGAAACTGTTGCCTCGTTCAAGGTCATGGAGATTTATAACTGTTTCCCTCTCAAAGGGACGAGCTTTGACTCCTATATTTAGGTTTTAAAATGTTATTTTGAGTGTGTTTGTGTATATGGGATGAGGTGGAAGTGTAAATTCATTCTTTTGTACGTGGGTGTCCAGTTGTTGAAAAGTCTGTTCTTTCCCTAGTGGGTGATTTTAGCACTGTAGCGAGAAATGAACTCCTTATGCCCTTGTTAAATGATTAATACTTGGATTCATCACGTAACAAAAGGTCATTCATCCTGAGACAGATATGGAAAACTGACAGTGCCGAGACTTTTAAAATATACAGTTGTCTCAACCTGATTCTTCTCCCACACATCAAAATCCGTCTGAAAAAAAAAAATCAGCAACCACGAAGCTTGAACAGCTTTTACAAATGTCCCAAGTGGTCCAAAGCCCTTGGACTTCTAAGCTAGTATCAATAGTGTAAACCGTTACACTATTTTGTTTTTAACTGATTTAAAAAAGTATAAACCTAGAATAATTGTAAGGGATGTTTCGTGGACAGAGTATGTGAAGAGGTAAGAAAAAGAGAGCTGACTTTTCACCACTCAAAAATGGACACATCTTGCTGGGATCTAATATAAGTAAAGTGCAAATGAGGGCCACTCCTTAGCTGTGAGTAGCTGGGTGAAAATCCTTTCTCCTCTCTGCCCTTTTGAAGCCAACTCTTTCAATCCAATGGACGACGTACGTATAGAGGAATGAAGATGGGTGGTACAGCCATGGTAAGTGACAGATCGGTGCCTGAGGTATAGGAAGGGCAAACACTCCAAACAGAAGAGCAGAGAACAAAGGCAGAGCTGAAGGGTGAAAAGTGAGCCGAGAACTGAGGAGGGGGCCAATGCGTCATCTGTGAGAGGGCTTCCTCTGGCAAAAATGGATCATTTAAAGAGACCAGAAGGAGTAGACTCTGGTCTCAGATGCTAAAATAACTTCCTTTTCCAAAGCTCCCAGGATGCTGAATGTAATTCCCCTTAAGTCCACTGCGCTTATGTCTTTGAGGCTGGTCTTGACCTCCTACCATTCACAGATGGACACATCCTGCTGGGGTCTGGTGTAAGTGAAAACAAATGGCAGTCACTCCTTGACTGTGAGTGACACTGTGTCAAGCATACTCCATGTCATCCCATCCCACATCACTCATCACTCTATTTGACCCTTCTCTCTCTTTTTTCCTTCTTTTTGTCTTTTTAAAAAAACTTTTGGGTATGTGTACGGTATGTGTGTGCACAAATGTCATGTGTGTGCAAGTATGTGTCTGGATACACATGGGTGTGGATGTATGCACTATGTATGTGTATGGGGGGGTAGCAGAGGTGGGCACTAGGTATTTTCTTCAACTGCTTTTACACATTATTTTTGAAAATAGGGTCTATCGTTGAACCTTGAGTTCATCACTTGGCTATACTGGCTTGGCTGTCCTACAAGTCTCAAAGATCTTCCTATCTTTGCCTCCCCAGTGCTACTACAAACACATACCCTCATGCCTACCTTTTTATGTGAGTGCTGGGAATCAAACTCAGGTAGCAAGCAAACATATTATAGACTAATCCTTCCCCACATCCCCATGACCCTTATTTTTCTAGCTAATCTCAGTGCATACAGTTTCTGAATTTCTATGTTGGGTCAGTAATTTGCTTATGTTTACCAGAGTATAATGCCAAATGTTACACTTAGCACATTTATATNAAAAAAAATTGCGTTTGTGATAAGCTCAATTGCCAAGTTGATGACATCTAGAATTACCTGGGAGACAGGTCTCTGGGCATGCTTGTGGGTTGTTACCCACTGTGGGTGGCACCATTCCCTGTGTTGGGATCCTAGATGGTATAAAAAGAAGAATAAGACTGAGTACAAGCATTCATTTCTCTGTTCTTCCTGAATGTGGATGTAATGTGACTAGTTGCCTTGACTCCCCCCCTCCACACTGGACTGTACCCACAAACTGAGCTGAAATAAATCTTCGTTAAGTTGCTTTGTCCGGGTGTTTTATCCCAGCAACAGAAAAGTAACTAAGGCAGAGTTTAATGTGTATTTCCCCACTAGGTAATAAGCTCCAGGAGACAAAGGCTGCATCTTCTTTATCTTTGTAAGCTGTGTGCTTTGCACGGTGTGTGGTGCTAAAGGACTGCTGATCTGGTTGTGGGTCCACGATGGGTGAGCTTACAGTTGAACAAGGACTCAAAGGTTGACTTCCACTAGGAAGTCAAAAGGAAGGCGAATGAGAAAAAGCACTTAATTCCTTCTGGTATTTTCTTTCCACTTCCAAGCTAATTGCAAATGGTATGCCCGTGGAGTTCAACAGCTAGTCTGAGCTCTCCTGTCACTATAAAACAGCTGAGCATACAGCAAGGGCAAGACTCATGTGTTGTTGTGGAGTGGGCACTGTGGGATGCTGCTATAGAATGCAAAAGATGGAATCTTGGAGTCTTAAAGTTGCCGTGATTGGTAAGGAACATTTAATACAGAAAGTTACATCAGAAAGCCAACAGGCAGCCGAATAACTGGAGTTTGAACTACCGGGCTAAGTTGGGCGGGGTGATGAGAGAATTCATCCATAAGCAGCAGGTCAAAAGAATAGCAGCTAGGGTGGAGATAGCTCAGTCACAGAGTGCTTGCTTAGCATGTGTGAGGCCCTGAGTTCAATCAAAACCAAATACAATAGACATAGAAGTAGCGAGCCCTACAATAGGAATATGCTTGGAATTTAAATTCAACAGAACACGGAGAGGGCTTTGCTACTCTGTCTTTTCTTCCCATCTATAAATATATAAGGAATTCAAACAACTCAATACTGAGAAAATAAACAACCCAATTAAAAAGAGCCAAGGGATGGGGGCGGTGCAGCCCAATGGTAGAGTGCTTGCCTGACATGTACAGTCGGCAGCAATGTACAAAGAGGAAAAGACACTCAAATGACTTGAGTAGGCATTTCATAAAGGAAGACATACAAACAGCTAACAGCTGTATGAAACACTGCTCATCAGTAATCATTGCGGGGTGGGGGGAGATTAAAGTCCCAGTAAGATATCATGTCACACTTGATTCCTAGACGTCACCTACACCAAAAAGCCAAATGCAGTGGCACACATCTGTAATCTTAGCACCCCTAAGGTGAGATGGGAGACAGAAGAATGGTTTGGAATCTCACAGGCTAGTTAGCCTAGAGTACACTGTGGCCAACAGTAAGAAAGACCCTGCCTTAACAAAATGGAAGGTGAGAACCAA
>LZPO01017364.1:56203-66723 GCA_001675575.1 Neotoma lepida | reverse complement strand
AGGGGGGAAATGGATGTAAGATATAGACTACAGAGCCTGGAGACAAAGTGTGGAGGAAACTAAAATAAATTTCCTTTCACATTGCACATCTATATAATCATGCCCCAGAATCTACACACAATCACACAGACATGTGGCCAGCATGTGCCACAAACAACATATACGTGTCACATGTACATACAACTACCATACTACCTAAACCTCACCCAGACATGCCACAGACTCACCACCATGCACGACACTGCAAAAACTCTAGCCCCATCCCAGGACACTGCTCAGGTGCTCTGTATGCATGTACACACACACACACACACACACACACACACACACACAATGTTTGTAATCAAGAATCCTTTCATTTCCACCTCACTGGACTAATAGACAAGTCTGAGCTTTTCTGATGAACGTGTGCAAGATTCTCATGTACTTTCAGGGCCCTCTTTCAGGAAGACTTACTTCTACTAGAAAGACAAAGTTGAAAGAAAGTCAAAGGTTTTTTTTTATTTTTTTGGTTACTTTCCAACAGACAGTGCTTCCAGAAGGCACATTCAAACCCAGTCCTAACATAATACAGGAAAGCACCACGCGTCAGGAAGGACAGGATGAGGTTCCTCGGTCATGCATGATTCTCATGTATTGTATTCTCTCTGCATTGAAAACAAATTCTTGTATAGCCTCTGAGAACTGTCAGGGCTTCAGTAGATCTCTCTCTCTCTCTCTCTCTCTCTCTCTCTCTCTCTCTCTCTCACACACACACACACACACACACACACACACACACATAAAGGAGCAACTCATAGTTCTTTTCCTTTCAGACCTTCCTTACTCATCAGTAAAGCAAAAGTAAGGAGTGTAGGTAGAGTACTGTATGTCAACAACCAAAATAAAAACAACTGAGCTAGCCATATGCAGTTTCCACTGCTCTGGCAAAAATTAAGTCCATATGCATGTATGAGCTATGAAATACGAACTGTGTAATTTCATTAAGTGGCTCTTATTTTACATTTGAAACTGGCATTGTGTGTTACAAAGATGATGAAAATCATGGAGATCATGGTAAAATGATTATTTTTCTTAGGACATTTTATAGCGACAAGTTGCAAGGGAGGCAGCAGGGAGAAAAAGCGAAAGTAAGCAAGGTGGTGGTGGCGCACGCCTTTAATCCCAGCACTCAGGGAGGCAGATGCAGGTGGATCTCTATGAGTTCGAGGCTGGCCTACAATGCAAGTTCCAGGACAGAGAGACCCTGCCTTGAAAAACAAAAAAGAAAGAAAAAAAGGAAGGAAGTAAAGAAGAAAGAAAGAAAAAAAGAAAGGTGTGTGTGTGTGTGTGTGTGTGTGTGTGTGTGTGTGTGTGTTGAGAATTGACCCAAGGCTTAAAGCATACTAAGTATGCTAAGTATATCCAGTCTTATACTTTAGTAACTTTAATAGCACTCATTTTCCTGCTGTTTAAACAGAGCCACATTTTCCCATGATGCACTAGCTTCTACAAGTTATGTAGCAGGCCAGGCTGTCTCTCCCACTCAAAACATCTGCTTTACCTTGGTCAGACTTCGCTGTTTTACCACAGTCATATCCTAAGCCTCTATAACAGTGTCAGGAACATTATGGGCTTTCAATAACTCTTTATGGAACACACGGATGCTTTAAAAATAAATCTGTATAATCCCAGGATGCCATATCTAGTCCTCATCTAGTCCTCTGAATGCATTAGCATGCCTGGCACACATAGTGTATTTCATCACCGAACCAGCCTGTTCATTCATACAGTCTCACCTTCAGTGGTGCCTCCATCCATTATTTTTACTCCACACATCCTTAAGCATGTGTTCTGGACCCATGGAGACAAATAAACCACAGTCCAGAGCTTTAAGGATGTTCCTGTTTAGAAAGAAATACTGTAGACAAAGGGACAAAGCTGTCACGGGTCAGTAGAAGCTTGGATGAGCTCTGTGCAAGGAACAGTTAGAGCTCTGGCCAGTAACACCCTGTGAGCCCTGGAAAATACTTAGAGAAGAGACCCCTGGGTCCCCCAGCATGATCCCTGCCAGGAAAGCAGACTACCAATGCTCTCTCACTGTCCAGAGCTGACCAACGTCCAGAGCTGACCGTGACCTTCCTGCTCCCTCCCTGACTAAACACCTTGCTCCTCCCAGGTCCTCCATCCACTTACATTTTTTTTTTTATCCTTCAAAGGCCTGTTGGTCTAGGCCGAGCTCTCCACTCTCTTGATGACTACAGAGCAATTTAGCCCTTGAACATACCTTGTTTTAAACTATCCTGTCACACTACTTCATGTTTATAAATGTTATCTCTGACCTCACCTATCACACACACACACANCACACACACACACACACACACACACACACACACACACACACACACACACACACCTGGGTCATAAGCTCCTGCAGTGCAATGAGCTTCTGATTGTAACTTAGATCCCGTAATGTGTGGGGACACCAAGCAAAGTCCAGTTAAAGACACATGCGCACTTCACTCCCCCAAATGTAGGCTACAATGCCTTCAGGGCTAANATACGCTCTTTAGAGGAAAAGCAAGCCGTCAATGATAGTTAATCTTGATTGTCATTTTGATTGGATTGAAATCCTAAGTTATTAGCAAAGCATGACTCAGGGTGTATCAGTGGTGATGGCATTGCCAGAGACAACCAGATGGGCTTTCTAGCCTAATGAATAGGTCAATCTGTTGATAGATTAGCAATGTTATTAATATTGTTGGATGATGTCGAAAAGCAGGAAGCATGTTACTAGCGACATGTCTTTGGAGGCTTTATCTTGCCTTCACTCGCTTCTTGTACCTTCTGTTTCAGCCCTCCAGTTGATTCAGACAGGTTCAGAAAGGATTCTTCTCTTCTTCAAGGACCTATCCAAACAGATGCAACGTGATCTGGGAGGTATTTGGACCTACTAGTCCTATCAAGGAAATACGAAAAGAATGAGTCAGGCCCCTGCATTCAGCCCACAGCAGTAAAACTGAACCATCTGAGGCAGATGATAAATCAGGTGATTAGCAAGTCTGCTTCCTCTCTGACTGGCCTGGGCAGATGTTCATACTGGCTTCAGCTTTTCCCAGACAGTCGTCAAGAGTGCCAAGATACCAAGTCAAACTGGCAGCCACGAGTGCTTCTGAGTTTTCCCATGTCCCCTTCCAGTGCAGACAAGACACTGAGTAGCTGATAATGAGGATCCTTGTATTTCCTCTCACACCAGATCACAGTGGCCCAGGCCTTGAGGCCTGAAAAGTGTTACTTCATTCAAGGCTGACCAGCTGCTGAAAGACACCGAATAAAACCATCCAATTAGCATCCTGGCCAGAGAATTCATAATAGCATTGTGTGTGCCCATGAAATATTTCAACTGCGTGGAACAATGATTCAGTAACATCTCCTGTGTGTCTAGCTCAAACTTGTAGGGGAAAACACCATTTTTAAGCTAGGAAAAATAAGGTGAATGAGGATGAATAGAACATTCTGAAATGTGATAGTAGCCCTAGTGGATAAGGTCAGGCTCTGTATTTGATCACCAGATCTGCTACTCCCAAATTCCTTGGGCACATTATACCTCAGTCACCTCACCTGTGTAATGGGGATGACAACAGAGCATTGTATGTAACACTGAAAGAATGGTTATCTGTGTATCACCATGAAGCTGTTGCCTAGGTGATTGGAAATTGTTCTGCATCCATCATCATCGTCATGATGATGGTGATGATGAAAAGAAAAAAAGATTCTTGTCTTTTGGGGGAGGGGAAGGTGGAGGAGGGGGGGAGCACCTAAAAGGATCTGTTTGCAAATGTCTTCTTTGCCCAGATCCCTTCCTTTCTCCTTCAGCGTGCAAATGGAAGGTACTATACTTTTTGGTCATCCCGTAAATGTTTGCTGGTGATGGAGATATTGAATTGGTCATTCCAGGATAGTATAGCAATGAGTCAGCTGAGAGTCAGATCTGGAAGGTAAGGCTAGAAGCATCAGGTTCAAGGCCTATGCTGGGAAGCCAGGGCCCCGAATCTACCCTGGGCTCTAGTAAAGATCTGGATGAAGAAGAGGTGACAGTTTGAATCAGTCATGTGTACAGGATTAAAAAAGCCAACTCCAAATCTGACCCTGTTGGGGTTCACAAACGATTCCTATGCCTCCTCACATGTGGATTACAGACCTGTGGGTATCCAAAGCGAAGGTTCTCTGAGGCATTTTGTAATGCTTTTAATTGGTTCTCTAGGTCATCCTTGGCATTAGGGGTCCCCACATGTCTACATCCTTGGCATTAGGGGTCCCCACATGTCCACATACTTTTATGAATACAGTGTTAAAAGACCATAGAGTTCTGCTTTTAGCTTGTTTGTTTCTCCCACAGATGACCCCTTCTAGGTTCCTTTTTGTCTTCACTCCTCTTTGGTGCTCACACTTTCTCTTTCCGTCCAGCCACATGGGTCTCCCCCACGTATTTACATCATTCCGCATGTGTCTTTGCCAATCTCAGGAACTAAATAAAACAAACATTTTTTTAAAAAATTTTATTGCTTTGTCCTTTCTTATTGCTTTGCCTCTATTATCACACTATAAGGAAACCTGGGTATGATACATTGGCTGCCAACACAGAAAAGTAATAAAAGGCTGTTCTCCAAAATCTCTTTCCCATGCAGTTCATCAGCATTCTCTTTCTACTTTGGAAAGCTTGGTTTTATTATCTCCCACCCCACCCCCCTTTTTGTCTTTCCTGCCCTTTGGCCAAACCATGATTTGCTGTTACTAGATTTCTTCTTGCCCCAAAGACCCTATCTGAGAGGCCCCTTTCAAGTCAGGACCCAATATGTGACAGTCACATGGCTGATGCTTTTCAGAGCTCCTGCTTGCCTGCTCTTAGACAGAAACCTTTGATGAGCTGACTTTTTTTTTTTTTCTTGCAATTTCACAGCATACCCACTAGCTTTTATCTCTGTGGCTGAGCCCAGGCAATAACTATTCTGTCTTTGTTATCTAGATCCCGAGCTGTCTGTCTCATGCAGAGAACACTCCTGTGCCTGCTATCTGAGTCTTCCATCTTTTCATCTCTGGTAGAAATGCTTTTGTTTATGCTCCGTTCTCTGTCTCGCATTCAGATTCCATCTGATAGGATTTCCAGGTTTTTGTTTTTGTATGCTTCGAAATGTGATGACCCAGGAGAGAACTGTTTGGTTATTTTCCTTATCAACAGAGAGGACATGAAGTGATGGAGACAGACCATAGCTTGCTCTCCGCTTCTCCTTTGATTTGATTATCAGAAGCAGTGCTGGCTACTCTTGTTCTTTACACTTGAAATTGGCTATAGCTCCAACCTGTGGGCTTATTCCTATCTGAACACATCTCTTGGGTCCTGAGGGCCAAATATCAGACAGTACCTCGAGTAACAGCATCATGTCAGAACTCTATTTCCAATTATAGCTTCCATTGTCTAACCATGGGCAATGTTCCTATGCAGACAAGAACTTTCCATCTCTTGAATAAAAATTGGAAGTGATGGCAAATGTTAAAAATGTTATTTATTTATTTGTATTGATGTTTTGTCTGTTATGTGTCTCTGTGTGCCACACGAGTCCTTGATGCCTACAGAGACCAGAAGAGGATGTCCAGTCTCCTAGGACTGGAATTATAGGCAGTTTGTGAGCTGCCATGTGGGTGTTGGGAATTGAACTTAGGTCTCTGAAAAACCAGCCAGTGCTCTTAACCACTGAGCCATCTCTCCTCCTCAAGTGACAGTCAATTATGATAGCTGCCCCCTACTCATTCCTCTTNCTTAATCTCTGGGGATGGGGACACGGGATGTACTTCTTCTGTACCAGTAACTTTAAGGAATAAACGTTTAATGTTTGTATCTGACCCGCTTCATAGAGAATCCCATTTCACCATGAAAGTTTCTGTTTCTGTGACTCTCTGGTGATCATTATAATCTGTAGTGGTCATAGTTTGGTGCACACGAATGAGAGATTATGGAAACACAGAAAGATACTTGCTAGTAAGCCTGGGTATGAGTGGATGGCATGTGGAGTGAGTCATAAGAGGAAGATAGAAGAGCACTATGTATCTGAGTTTGGGGACGTGAGCAGGGTTTCATAAAGGAATGTAGGAGAAGGCACTTCAGAAATAGATAACCTGGAAGTTGATGGTGCGTGGAGAGCTAACTGGACAGGCAGAGCATACAACACACTTGGCAGCAATAGGAGATAATTAACCTGTTAGTTGCTGAGTGTCTTCTCATTTGGATGAAGCTCAAAGAATCCTTCAGACACATAGAAGGGCCCCACAAGGCTTTCAATAGCGTTTACCACTCAATCCTAAATATGTACAGATGACCAAGAGTCCTATGACATTTGAGGAAATCTCCAGGGTTTAAAAAAGAGTTCAAAGAATAGAGGTGGGAATTCTGAAGGAAAATAGTATGACACTAGATGCCGAAACAAGAATGGGGCGTAATGAAGTGAGCAGATATGAGAACAGACATCTTTAAAAAATTAAAGCAGATAGAGAAAGATTCAGAAAAGATCATCAGAGTTCATTAAAAAATCACATTAATGAAACGTAGGGCTTGGGATATAGCTCATTTGCTGGAGTGCTTGCCTAGCATGCAAAAAACCCTGGGTTCAATCCCCAACACCACCTAAACCAAACATGGTGGCACAAGCCTGTAACCTCAGCATGTGAGATGCAGAGACAGGAGGATTAGGGGTTTGAGGTCATCTTCAGCTAAATGGGGAACTTGAGGCTAGCCTGGGCTACATGAAATGCTATCTGAAAACAAACAAACAAACAACAACAAAACCAAGTTCATTAAGCTCTTCAAGGAAATTAAACAAATAGTTTAGAAGACAATGAAATACAAGCAAAAGTGATAGCTTCAATCTTCCAGGTCTAACACCCAATAATAAGAATTACAGTAACTAGATTGCTCAGATATAGTTAATAAAATATAGCATGCTTGGTTAAATTGGAATTCCTGACAATGAATAGTTACTTAGGATAAGTATCACATTTGCATTAAAANAAATGTTGCAAGGCTCATATCCCTGCCAAAAAGTTATTTGCTTGGTGGCACGTACTTATAATCCCAGCACTTGGGAGGATTGCCAGTTCAAGGCTAACATGGTTTACATAGAAATTTCCAGGCTAGCCTCTGCTATATAGCAAGATCTTACCTTTTAAAAAGTTACTTTTTAGCTGAGCAGTGATGGGACACGCCTTAATCCCAGCACTCGGGAGGAAGAGGCAGGCAAATCTCTGTGAGTTCGAGTCCAGCCTGGTCTACAGAGTGAGTTCCAGGACAGCTAGGGATGTTACACAGAGAAATACTATCTTGAAAAATCAAAACAAACAAACAAACAACAAAAAAGTTACTTATTGATTTTATCTGAAATTCACGTGGAACTGGGCACCCTGTATTTTATCTAACAGCCTGCCAGAAAGGAGAGAACAGGCACATTAAGGGGAAGTAAATTATTAACCAAAATATCAATAACATTTCCCAAAACTAAAGGACCTAAGTACCCAGATTAAAAGGGTTCCATTAATAGGCGGAGAAGTTCATTTTTAAGGGCCCAAGGGATTGCCCTGGATTTCTTAACAGCTAATAAATTTTATGAATTTTGATGAGAAAAATAATGCTGTAGTCAGAAATGCAAAATTCAGAAAGCTCACCTCCTATATATTATGTGTTGGGAAATGGATTCCAACTTTAGAAGTAAATGGATGCAGCTTGGATGGTAGAATACTTGATTGGCATGAGAGAAGTTGTAGGTTAGATCTCTGGTGGTAAATAAAACCAGGAGTGGGGTGCATGCCTGCAATCCCGGCCCTCAGGAGGCTAAGTCAGGAGGATCAGAGCTCAAGGTCATCCTCGGTGACATAGTGGGTTCAAGGCCAGCCTGAGCTACATGAGAACTTGTCTCAACATAACAACAACAAAATGGAGCCGAAGAACAGTGGATCTGCATTAGGAAATTAGTCAAAAAAGATTCAGGAAAGAGGGTCATGTGACAAGTGTACTCAGAAGCTGGGAAATGGAAGAT
Source organism: Neotoma lepida (assembly GCA_001675575.1). Lineage (NCBI taxonomy): Eukaryota > Metazoa > Chordata > Mammalia > Rodentia > Cricetidae > Neotoma > Neotoma lepida. Next base: position 58,657 of record LZPO01017364.1, on the reverse strand, counting down.
ATGCAGAAAAGATAACCAGCACAAAAGTATAACTGGAGGAGGAGCTAGTAAGTTAGATAATGTTTGGAAGTATACAAAGAGAACCAGAAATTGGTTTATGGAAAACTATAGAACCATAAAATGAGGCAATCATAAACTCCAGGAAAACCCTAAAACTATCCAAAAACTTTGTTTAGCATACTTGTTGGTTCTCTATTAATTGTGTGTATCTGGATGATATGCTGGGGATTAAGCCCAGAAATTATGTAATAGAAATGATAATTAAAATTTCTAGTTGGATATGGGGACACATGCCTACAATCCCAGGGAGGCCAAAGTAGGGAGATCACTGAGAATTGAAGACCAATCTGGGCTTTATAATGAGACTCTATCTCAAAAGACAAACAATCAAACAAACAAAAACAAAATTGAAAATCACCTCGGGGTAGCATTTTGTTGAAGGGACTGTAAAGAAATGCATCCGAAGACAGGCAGGTCCAGCTTCTACCATGAATATATCAGAAGGAGGGAGTGGAGAAGCTAAAGAAATGGATCCTCTCCTTATGTGACATTACTTTGACATTTGTTCCTTACTTCTCAGTCTGAATGTCATGCCTCTTTCTTCAAGCTTCTCCCACCTCCCTTCCAGGAGGCTCAAGATCCCTTTTACTGAGGCTTAGCATCTGTAGGAATCAACAGGTGGTCCTACGCCAAGGGCCTTGTCAGTATCCAGGCAGGCCCAAAGCCAAGATGGAGGATTTTCTGGGATGCTGTTAGCTAGATTCATTGCTGCTAATACTTGCAACCTCTACAATCCTTCCCAAGACAAACATGTGTTTTACGTCTGCCAACTTATCCACTCATTCCAGGGCAGGCAAAAGTCTTTTCGGATTTCTAGATGTCAATGCTGGGAGCCATCATCTTCTGGTCTTGTTCATGGCATTCTTGCTAGTTATTCCTAGTCCCTGTTAATCAAATTCTTTCCTCCTTTTGAGTTCCTTCATTCCTTCTTGCCTGTGCTGTTGACATTGGCTGTAGCAATGGAATTTTCCAGTTTCCTAGAAACTGTAGCAGTTTTAAGGGTATAGCTGCCCCATAAACTCTTTATTTCTGTGACAGCCTGGGCTCTGGAGCTCTGCATGAAACAAACATTGCATGAGATACAGGGTTTGTGTCTGAGTAGCCACCATTGGCCGAAGCACCAGTTAGCTAGGAGACCCCTTCATGTTGTCAATTGGTTTAGCTTGTTCTAATTTATAGTGCTTGGTTTGTAAATAGCTGTAGGGAATTGATGGCAGCNGAAGTGGACACATGGGGGTGGGGATAAATAATAGTGCAAGAGGACCATTTAAGGCAGTGAGACATGGTTAAATGAAAAAAGGTTACAAATCACTAAATACAGGATGACCCCATTTCTCAAAATATGTGTGTGTGTGTGTGTGTGTGTGTGTATACACAAACCCAACAACATTAAACAGTGATTTTCTTAGACTGAGGGATTTATGAAAGATTTATACTTAATTTTTGCTTGCCTAGTTTTTCCAAACAGACATGTGCTGTTTTGTAACAATAAGAAAAACAAGTTATTTAAAACATAAATAAAAACTGCAAGATTCTGGGCAAAACACCATATGTTTTTTGTCTGAATTCCACATACCCCTTTATGAGGGGCCAAGGACAGACCTCGTTAGTAGAGGACTAGGGACAAGGAGTGGTGACAGCAGGGGCCATCCAGCCTAAAGAGCTGGCAGGTCCGTGAGCCTTATAAGAAACTATTCCCAAATAACCAGGTAGGCGATCCAGGGAGTTGCTAAAACCTGACAGATGTTAAAACTGTACCTGGAAACTGAAACCCCAAGTCCAGCAACATTTGAGCATGTGTGCACCGAACACCTACGGCAGTCAGTGTTGTATTGAGCCGCAGGTAGANGGGATGAGGACAGTCTGGATGGGGGGACTCCTGGTAGCAGCTGCTATTCAGGGCTTTGCTGCCTGAGGGTGCTATTTAGTCAGCAAGGCTTAAGGATCTGTTTCCTAGTCCATTTGAACTGCTATAGATAACAGGATCCTACAGCTAAAGCTTGCTCAGTTATACAGATCTACTATTGTTCCAGGTGCTGGCTGCTGGGAAGCCCAAGGCCAAGTTACTGGTGGATTTAATCTCTAGCAAGGGGGCTCTTCCTGGCTTTTCTTTTCTTTTATAAGACAAGGTCTCACATCTCCCAGGCTAGCCTCAAACTCACNAAGGGTGACCTTGAACTTCTGATCCTCTTNCCNTCACCTCTCAAGTGCCAGAAATAAAGCCTCANGAGTGTCAGGCAAGCACTCCCATGAGCCCTAAGCCCTTAGCCCTTCATTNAAAAAAAATCAATTTTGTAGCTAGTATATAAAATAATGGTTTTCATTATGACATCTTCAACCCGGAAGTTACTGTACCTTGCTTATGTTCCCTCTCCACTACCTCACCATTATGTT
>LZPO01017364.1:25060-44448 GCA_001675575.1 Neotoma lepida | reverse complement strand
TGTTGCCCAATTTCAAGACCCGAGCCCTTTCTTAGACAGACTGCAAGGGCTGAAGGAGAGATTGCAATACATGAGGACCCAGCACACACGTTTCTTCGGTCCTTCTCCAGAGTGTCTTACAAACATCATTATTATTTTTTGTCTTTGTTTTTGTTTCAAATAACCACAGACTGGGGGAAGAGAAGTAGTCTGATTTTTTTGAGAAATGTTGGNTAAAGGATCTAAGTTGGGACTATCTAGGAGTCCTAAGTATCCCTCCTCCTTTCATTACTCTCCCTATCTGCCATTAGAATGGGACACTACTGAGTTTTGATAATAAAGAGTCCTCGCCCAGGTCTGTCTTAGTGGGTCTCCTGGATCCTGCCACCATNCTAGTGGCCACTTCTCCACTTCCTGAGTGTGTCACTGGAGTGGATATACGTAGATGTTGACCGACGTCTCACACTGGTGCTCAACCTAAAGAGTAAAATCTATTGAATCAGAAAAGGCTAAGCAAGTACCTTCAGAACTAACTACCCCTGCCTCTCCCCTAGCAACTGAGACAGTAAACAAAATGAGTTTTATGTCCAGGGGAAGATAACATTCATATGGGACAGACTTGTGCAGTTTTGCTCCAAGGCTGGGCTCATTCTCTTGTTTTCTGTCCTAATGTATTCCCAAGGGACCCAGACCACTTGGCATCAAATTGGTCTGCCATATTGAAACATCATGCCAGTCAGGTCTGATGCGCCTAAGACTCAAGTAATTTGGATGCCCTGATGAGGCACATGCATGCCAGAGGTTGGATAAAGCTCACAGAAATTCAAGTATTGGTTACANGGATGAAAATTTTAAATAGCTATTATTATNCTTTAATAATTGTTTTAAGAAACAATTTTAGAGTTCAGGGAGATGGAAAAAGAGGATAGAGATTTTCCTCATGTCCTTTCTCTCTCTTGTGTAAGCCTAGAACAGGTAGCAAAACAAAGACAATGGTGGGGTATGGTGGCACACACCTTAGTTATTCAGGAATCTGAAGAAGGAGGTCAACCTGTTACTTGGTGAGCTGAAGGCCAGCTTGGGTTACTTAGTGAGAGCTTGTCTCTCAATAAAAATTTAAAACANGAAAAAAAAATGGTCTGTGGATGTAATTCAGCTTCCTTAGAATATGCAAGGTCAAGCTGGGCACACTTGGGAGACAGAGGCAGACAGATCTATGTGANTTCAAGGCTAGCCTGGTCTACAGANTGAGTTCCAAGACAGCCAGGGCTACACAGAGAAACTTTGTCTTGAAAAACAACAACAACAAACCAAAACAACAACAACAACAAAAGACTATGCAAGGTCCTGGGCTCAATCAGGAGTACTGGGGGATCCCTGAGGGTTCTGGGGGATCACCACATCCACTCTACAACAATGACAAGCCCTAAAAACTAAGAATTTCCAGAACTCTGATTTTAGAGAAAAAAATGAGGTCCACCCAACCTCATAGGATAACTGCATTTTTGTGTTTTCCTTTGTTCTATTTTTCATTTTCTAATACAATTTTGGCACATCTCAAATACTTAAATATTGAGCAAAAGTAAATGTACCTTGCTCTCCTTTTTAAAAATTCAGAGTTTTTTGGGAGATGGTAGCCACATCTTTAATCTTAGCACTAGGGAGGCAGAGGCAGGCAGATCTCTGAGTTTGAGGCCAGCCTGGTCTACAGAGTGAGTTTTAGGACAGCCAGGGCTACACAGAGAAACCTTGTCTAGAAAAAACAAACAAATAAACAAACAAAACCAAAACAACAACAACAAAAATCAAAGTCTTGCTGAGACAGTCTTGGCTCTGCTATAAGGGAGTGCTGAGGTTACACACATGTACTGCCACACAAGGCTACCCTGTACTAAAAAAAAATTCATTTCTCTCTGTTCCATGTTAAATAAACAAATTAAATGTATAAACATACAAAAGTGGCTGTTGAGGGGTTCTGTGAACTATGTGTGGATGTTTATTATTTTTAAAGATTTCTATTATTTGTTAAATGCCAGCGGGAAGGCATTATGCAAAGGAAGTGCAAAGAGGTTAAATTAACCACAATCGCCACCATCCAGGCGCTTAGTTTACTAGTAGGTTTGGGGTCAGACCCAAGGCACGAAGACCTTTCAAGAAGAGAATGCTACAAAAAACAAAACAAAACAAAACAAAACAAAACAAAACAAAACAAAAAAAAACACCAAACCAAACCAAACCAAACAAAAAAAAAAAAACCCAGTTGTGCGCCAGGAACTGTGGATTTGCTCTTTGATTTGGGGCAAGAAAACAAGGCTTGTAAATTAGTGCCTCGGATTTGTTTTCCATTAGGCAACCTTAGAGGTCGAAGGTGCCTTTAGTTTTACGCCATCAGGACCCGGGTTCTAGAACTAGCTGGATGCTAACTTGCTCTTTGATTTGGGGCGCAAAAATTAGGCTTGCAAAAAAAGAGATATCTAGATTTGATATCTCTTATGCATTAATTGGGTTCCCCGGAACAGAGAGAGATCTCCGTTGGGTTCCGATACTTGCTTTCTCAGCAGGTCACCAGCAGCAGGCCAGACCATGATCTGGGCACGTCCCCTTTAAAGGAGCCTAGATGACGTCGGGGTCTCACCGGGCTGCGGAGCAGGGGCGGAGCGTCCCGCACAAGGGCTTCTACGCAGCCGGGGACGCCTCTGCGTCACAGCGCCCGCAGCCAATCAGGGTGGAGCCTGGCGGGACGCATTACTAAGGCGACGGGCTGGACGCCTCCCCGCTTTGGGATGAATTAGCGGCGGGTTCTGCTAGCAGGTTGTGACCCCCGTGGAGTCGCAGTCTCTCTCTCCAGTGTCCCCGCCACGTCGCGCGTTTCCCCCGGCGTGTCCCAGGTGCGCGGCCCGCGGTGTCAGGTGCGGGTTTCGGCGCGGGGAACATGGCGGCGGCCCGGGGATCCCCCGAGTGGGCGGAGGGGGAGCTGCGGCGTGGCCACTTGCCCCGAACGCACGCTTCCTCCGGTGGGGGACGGTCACTCGTGGGAGTTGGGTGGAGGATTAGGGCGAGCGACTCCCAGACAGGCGGAGGCCTCTGGAGCCGAGCGGGCTGCTGGACGAGGGGCGCCGGGTGCCCCGTCTGTGCTCACGGACAGGCATCTTCCTGTCCACAGCACACCTAGGCGACCCCCGGGAGCTGCTGGGTCCCCAAACATCACCTAGGGTGTGCCAGGGGCCAGATCCCGGATGCACAAAGCTCCCCAGGGGCCGCCACGTAGGAAACCCACAACAAAGCTATCCAGGGCTCAGGCTGCCTGTTTGCTGCGGGTGCTAGAGGTGTGCACCAGGTGTAGGGGGCAGTGCCACAGAAGGAATGGTAGGCCACGCTGGAGGCTGACGTGGAGTCTNATTTTTCTGTCCGTTTTTTGAGACATGCTCTTGCTATGGGCTAGCCTTCCCATTCACGGTCCTTCCCTCTGCCCTTGTATTGGAGCGTTAATAGGCGTGCTTTACCACGCCCACCTGCCAGGTTTAGTCTTTCAGGTTGTATCTTAACATCTGAGATTATATTTGGCCGGAAGCAATAAAGACATACGGTGTTTGCTTGTGGTTGTGGAGCTGTTTTGTTTTCTCGTCCTTTCCTGAAGGATTAGTTGCCTTTAAAGGTTCACTTACTGTATTCAGTGTACTTTGAGTGGATGTAGATAGATCTGAGTTTTGCAATTCAGTTGAAGTNCAAGAAAAGTACTGAAGACATGTTGGTGAAGGGATTACCAAGATAAATACGTCCTTCATGTATTTCGGCAAAAAAAATCTTGCCATAAAAAGTTTAAATTGTTGGGCTACTTAGGCCCAACAGTGGTGGCTCACGCCTTTAATCCCAGCACTCAGAAGGCAGAGGCAGGCGGATCTCTGTGAGTTCGAGGCCAGCCTGGTCTACAGAGCTAGTTGGGTTACTTAAAAAACTACTGTTTTGTTGAAAGGCTTTGCAAAATTTGTGTATTTTTGTCTGTTTGAGGCTGCATGAGTTTATATGCATCATGCAATGTAGAAACCTCCTGGAGCTAGAGTTATAAATGTTTTTGAGTCACCTAATGTGGGTGTTGGGAACCCAACCCTGGTCCCCTAAAAGAACAATAAATGCTCTTAACCGTTGAGCTATAGCTTCAGCCCTTAAACTTGTGTANTTTTGAATTAGTAAAAGAATTGAAAACTCTTGCTTACCTTCAGTCATCAATAGCTACTGTCTCAGGAGTGGCCAGTGTACATAAGGCACTGTGATTTTCACATGGCTTCTACCTTTAAGTTGAACAAGTGTTGGGGATCCCTCTTTTCCCACCCGGTGGAAAGGCTAGCTGCTGCAGATGTTAGGAAGGGGACTCTTCTAAACTGAATTTGGGGAGATACAGTCAGTTTGGCCTGGGGTTGAGGTTATATGTAGTGATAACTAGGTTGCTTCTTAAAAATATGATGAATATGTAACTTCTGTGGGATGTTTTGCCTCTGAAGGGAGAAGACGGTTCTTGGCCAAGCAGTCTTCATTTGTAAGGGCGGGGGCAGTGCATATAAAAGACTTAAAAGCAGTGGTGAGAATTGACGTCGCTTATTAGTAGACGCTACTCAGCTTGGCAGTATGTCAAGGGCCTTATAAGTGTCAATTTAGTCACTCAACACCAGTGTAAAGTGGTTACTGTAACAGATGAGGAAACTAGAGCACATTGAAGTTTAAGTCATTTGTCTTAAACCATTCAGTTAGCATTGTGAGTCCAGTGTGTGCCCCCCCTCCCCTTTCTCTTTTTTTCTTGTACTGAGGATTGGATGCAGGGCCTTGCATATGCTAAGCAAGTGCTCCATCACTGATCTGTCCTTAGCCCCTTTCCTTTTTATTTTAAGACAGAGTCTCACTGAATCGCCAAGATTAGCCTTGAACTCATTCTGTAGCCTAGGGAGGTCTTGATCTTGTGATCTTCTTCCTGCCTCAGCCCTCTGAATAGCTGAAATTACAGTCCTGCACCACAAGGTCTGGCTCCTGTGTTCTTCCATCCCTTCACTATATGCATACAGGTGTATCATGTGCTAAGGGGAATATGTAAGCTGAGTTTTCAAAGTCTTTTAGTTGTATAAACAATTATGATTCATTCTCTTGACATCCTTTGTTATTTGTGTGGCAGTGGCTACAATTACTTTGGTTGAGTAGTACATTCATTGAACTTTTTTTGTTTTTGGAGACAAGGCTTCTCTTGTCTGTCTGTCCCTGGCTATCCTGGAACTTGCTTTGTAGACCAGGTTGGCCTCGAACTCAGAGATCTGCCTGCCTCTGCCTCCCGAGTGCAAGCGCTGGCAATAAAGGTGTGCACCACCACCGCCCTGTTTACTTTGTTTATAAGACATCCATCACATCTGTAGGACAGGCTGGTCTGGAACTTGATCTGTAATCCTTGCTGGCCTCAAACCCTAGGCAGTCTTAGACACTCAGTCTCCTGAGAGTTAGGACTCTAAGAATATGCTATCCTGGCCAGCTTTGATTTCCAATAGTCTTAAAAACTATTTTAAAACAGAGTTATAACTAATACCTACCAAGAAACACAAATCAGTAATTTTAGTTTTTATTAAAGTCTTGTGTGTGTGTGTGTGTGGTGTATGCACGTGTGTGTAGGGGAGCATGCACATGTACATGTAAAGGCTTTACTTTTTGAGGAAAGGGTCTCTTACTGAACCTGATGCTCACTGATTGACTAGACTGGCCTTTTTTTAAATTTTTTTTTTATTTTTTATTTTGGCCATCAAGCCCCTGGCATCCTCTTATTTCTGCCTCCTGGTTCTTGGATTACATACATACACATGCTGCTAAACCTGGGGTTTTACTTGGGTGCTGGGGCTCCGAATTCAGGTCCTCATGCTTGTGTGGCAAGTACTTTACCAGCTGGGCCATCTTCCCNACCCTGATTAAATTCTTTGAGAGAATAATTTGATGGGTGAATTTAAAAACAAACTAGTTTTAGTACAGTTAATTGCTAAGCTATTCTAATAAGTTTCCTAGTCTTTGTTTTATTTTGCTTTGTTTCTTTTCTTTCTTTCTTTTTGAGACAGGGTTTCTCTTTGTAGACCTGGCCGGCCTTGAACTCACAGAGATTTGCCTGCCTCTGCCTACTGAGTGCCGGGATATTTTCTCAGTCTTTATAGAAAAAAAAAGACATAAATAGAAGTGGCTGTGATATTTATTGTTTCATCAACTCTTTCTGGAATCTTTCTACCTCCTTGGAATGTAAAATTAATTCCTCGTCTNATCCTTGAGTTCAAGGAGAGGCCCAAGTCCAATCTGAAGACCAGGGGAAGGATAGATGATTAACTTACAGTGTGCTAAGCACTCNGACGTAACANCGTGGGTACAGAGAACTGTGGGAACATGGGCTGGGACAGACCTATCTGAGCAGACGTGAAGGAGACCGGCCTCCAAAAGTCCATAGGAGGGAACTCTGTCAAGGCAGGGTAAGTGAGAGAGTGCGTGTGTCCCTACAGGGAGAGAAACAGGGACAGTTAGGTCCAGGCTGTGACCTCACAGCTAAGACTGACCTTCTGCTGTTGGCAGTAAGGATTTCACAAGGGCATTAAGTTTAGAGTTAAACTGGGGTTGTTCTTTTCCGTCTGCTGGCCAGCTGGAGTTCCCTGGGAGGAGGAATCTCAGTTGAGACAATACCTCCATCAGATGGCCTGTAGGCAAGTCTGTAGGCCACACTCTTAATTAATGATTGATACGGAAGGGCCCAGCCTGCTTGAGGGTGGTGGTGTCCCTGGGCAGATGGTCCTGAGTTGGCGAAGAAAGCAGGCTGAGCAAGCCCTAGGAAGCAAGCCAGTAAGCAGCATTTCTCCTTGGCCTCTGCTTCAATTCTTGCCTCTAGGTTCCTGCCTTATTTCCTGCCTTGACTTTCCTCANTGGTGTACTGTGACAGAGAGTTGTAAGTTGAAATGAATTCCTTAATTGGTCTTGGCCATTGTGTTTTATGGCAGCAGTAGAAATTCTAATTAGGACATGAAGTAATATGATCAACTTTTTGTTCTGCTGATTTCTTTATTTATTGGGCCCAATTTTATTTATTGGGCTTTATTTTTCTGTAGCTCAGGCTGGCCTGGAACCTGCTGTGTAGCTGGCTTCAAACATAAGATTATCCTCCTGCCTCAGCACTTATTAAGTGCTGGGATTACAGGCTAATACAAGGTATTAGTTATGTTCTAATGACACCTAGTTATGTTCTAGAGAGGTGTCTAGTAATGTAATGTAAAGAAGAGACCACTTAAGGACCATTTCATAATCCAGGTTTGGTGTATAGTCTGGACACGAGCTGAGGCAGAGCTGAATTTAGATACCTTATGTTTTGAAATCAGAATAGAGTGTAAGATGGATTGAGTGTGAAGAGCAGGTGGGTGTGAGAGGCACAGGTGGATCTCCTCTACAAAACAAAAGTTGTGTATTTTATAACTAATGCTTGGAAATTGGAGGTCCTGTTGACTCATAAGAAGCTAACTGAATTCTTTGTGAAGGTTCCAAAGGACTGAGTGGGAAGAATCTAAGATAAGTTTTGGGAAAATTGAATACTGCTAGGAGGATGGGTATTAGGTTGTTTTCTCTCCTTCCCTCCAGCCCTCCTTTCTTTCTTCCTCCTTGCCCCCTTCTTTTCTCTGTTTAGCCTGGGATGTCCTACAACTCACTCTGTAGATCAGGCTGGCCTTGAACTCAAAGATCCGCCTGCCTCTGCCTCCTAAGTGCTGGGATTAAAGGCATGCATCACCATCCAGCTCAATGTTTTTCTTACATTAGGCTTTTGTTGTTATTTTGAGACCAGGTCTCATGTAGCCCAGGCTGGTTCTGAATTCTCTATGCAGCTGAAGCTTGTCTTGAACCTCTGATCCTTTGCTCCAGCTTTCAGATGATGGGATTATAGACACATGCTTCCANCCTCAGCTTATTCTGGGTACTTAAGTATTTGCACAGAAGTGATTTTAATGTGGAAGCAGTCACTGATGAAATTAGCTGGTGGTAAATGGATCACGCATATGTTTATAGCACTACAATTACTCAATGCCAACACCACCACAATGCAGGGCAGGGAACTTAGGGGGAAAGTGCAAGCTTGCCACAGTTGTAGTGTTTTATTTCTTTTGAGCATGTTGCGGAACCATTCGAATCCTAACAGAAATCAGCACTTGTAGATAGATTAGACAGATTTAGTCGAATGATTCAGAAAGCAGTGATCTGATAAAAGTTGATCCCTCCTAGTGTAGTTGTGTAGACCAGCAGGAACTCATATTGATAGGAGTGTACAATGGTATGTACAGTCACTTTGACGTGCTGTGGCTTTCTCCACTCCTACCCAAGTTGCTTTGGTCATAGTGTTTCATATTCTTTGCAGCAACAGTAACCTTAACTAGGACAGGGAGAAAAGATGGAAAGTAGGAGTGGCTAAAACACTTTTTTTTTTTAAAGCTTGCCTTGGGGTCAGGGTCCTGCNACATAGCCCAGCCTACCCTTGAACTATGCCGAGTGGAGCAGGCTGATCTTGAATTCCTGATCCTCACTGCACTTACTTTGTGCTGATTGCAGGCATGTGCCACTTTGTCCGGCCTGTGTTTTTAACTTCTGTGCCTGCATGCCTGTTTTAGCTCAGTGTAAATTTAAAATATATGGTACTCTTGTGGCTTTATTTTTAAGGGGTTGCTTGAACAAAAATAGTTCCTGTATTACAAATTATGCCTAAAGTTTCTGAATATCCATGTGGAGTATGCATGCCTTCCTGTGACTGCTTAGGGCCATTCTTTCTGTGATGTGGGATTTTTAAATGAAATCTCCCTTTTGCCTTTCATGTGCTCTTGCAATTATTGAGCAGTCTTAATGCTTCATTATATAATCTTCAAATGTAGTAAGAATGTATTATTCCCCCTTCTTTCCTACCACTCCTCTCCCTCTTCTAAATAGAGTCTCGATGACATTTGAACCAAGGTGCCACATCCTCACTGGTGTTGAGAGTACATTGTGAGCCACCACACCTTCCTAAAACTTAAGTTCTTCATTAAAGCTGGTTGATTAAGGAAAGAGTGTTTGTTTTGTTCTCTTGTGGGGTGGGGCACAGCTGAAGTACAGTAGGCCAGGCCTTACTCATTAGCTTTTCTTACGGTAGTAATGAAATCAGCACGTTTTTTTCCTGGTTCCTTCCGAGGCTAGATGTTGAAAGTTAGATTTCCTCTTTGCTCTTGTGAACTGAGTCCTCACTGGATTCAATTGTTCCCAAAGCTCTATTTATTTATTCCTTTTTGAATTAGAATTTTGTTATATTTCCTCCTTGCTACTNTGATGAAGAATTCTTGTCTATTGAAGGTACAGATCTTCTGAGGAACTGAGTCCTCCTTGGATTCAACTGTTCCCAAAACTGTATTTATTTATTCCTTTTTGAATCTAGAATTTTGTTAAGTCTCAGAAAAAAGGGAGTCTTATATTCTTACTTTGAATTAAGAACTCTTAAATGTCTGATTCTGTCTTTTGGGGTTATTCTTAAGACTTCTCAAGGGTCTTTCCATCCACGTGTAGTTACTAGCATTTCTAGGAGATTGATATGTGTTTACATTAGTTTCCTATAGCTGTTGTAATAAATTCCTGTGAACATGGTGGTTTTCAGCAACACTATTTTCTCAGAGTTCTGGAGACAAGCACTCTGAAATGTTAGTCAGCCAAGATCAAGAGTAGCAGAGCTGTGGCACCTCAGAGGTTCCAGAGGATGATCTCTCTTGTCCTTACATCCTGTGGTAACTGCTGGCATTCCTTTTTATGGGTTGAGCACTCAAGTCCTTGTCTGTATCTTCACAGCTCCCTTTCTCCTCTTGTGTGTGACTTCCCTGCTGCCTTCNTCTTAAAAGCATCTGCTGTATGTGATTGTATTTAGGCCTGCCCTAACAATTCACATAACCCTCCCATTGTAAAGTGCTTCATATAACCACATTTACAGAGTCTTCTTTCTTTCTACATAACATTTATAGTTTTCAGAGATTAGGATGTGCTGCTATGTTCATGTCTCTTCAGTTAGCACGTTAATTGTATAAAAGAAGGAGTTTAATTTGGACGTTTTCAGACATACTGTGTTAGTTCCTTATGTTGTGAGAAAATAGCTGATGGGGTGACTTAGGGAAGGATGAGGTGATTCTGGCTCACAGTTAACAGGATACAGTTCATCATGGTATTGAAAGCAGGGGACAGGAGCATGAGGCACCTGGTCACACTGTATCACAGTTAACAGGATACAGTTCATCAAGGTATGGAAAGCAGGGGACAGGAGCATGAGGCACCTGGTCACACTGTATCACAGTTACAGGGTACAATTCATCATGGTATGGAAAGCAGGGGACAGGAGCGTGATGCACCTGGTCACATTGTGTCACAGTTACAGGATACAGTTCATCATGGTATGGAAAGCAGGGGACGGGAGCATGAGGCACCTGGTCACACTGTATCATAGTCCAGATGGAGACAGTGATGCACACTGGAGTTCTCAAACCCTGCATTATCTTTTCTATTCAGTCCAGCATCCCTGCCCATGGGATGCTGCTGTCTACAGTGAGGTGGGGCTTGCCATTTCAATGAACCCAATCTAGGGCATCCCTGAGAGCCATGTCCACAAACTTATTTCCTCATGATTCTAGATCCTGTCAGGTTAACAGAATTAACTATCACACGGCTGTTTTCACAATGGAAATTCTGCCACTCTATGAACAGTGTTTCCTTTCTAGTATTTCTTCAGTATATTTCTTTAATGTTTTATATTTCATGTCTTTGGGTAGGTTTATGCTTACGATTTTTTTCCCTAAGACTGTTGTGAGTGAAATTATTTTCCTGATTACTTTCTCAGTGAGATTTTTTTGTTTGTTTGTTTTGTTTTTTGAGGGAGGGTTTCTCTGTGTAGCCCTGGCTGTCCTGGAACTCATTCTGTAGACCAGGCTGGCCTCAAACTCAGATCTGCATGCATCTGCCTCCTGAGTGCTGGAATTAAAGGCATTACTCCCCAGAGTTTTTCCTTGGTGTATGAAAAGCTACTGATTCTTTTGTGATTTTTGTATCTTACTGGGAAGGTTTCTTATGTTACTTGTCTTATGGAATCTTTAGGGTTTCTCAATTATAAGATCATAGCTTCAAGTAGGGATAGTTCAGCCCCTTTTATATGTGTGTCCCCTTTGTTTCTTTCTCTTGCCTTATTTCTCTGGCTATGATCTCAAACACTATATTGAATGAAAGTGGTGAGAATGGATACTCCTAGAACGTGAATCTACTTTGACAGTCATTCAGCCAACCATAGTAATATTTGTTAATTTGTGTTTCTAAGTGAAGAAACAAGATGAATTGCCTAAAGTCACAAAGTTTGGAGATGCCTGCTACGCTTCCTCTCTACCCTCCTTCCTGTCCGAAACTAGGACTATGCAGAGCCAGGTGTAGTGATATGTGCTGGTGGTCCTAGCACTTGGGAGGATGAGGCAGGAGGATTGGTAGTTTGAAGCTACTCTGGACCACATAGTGAATTCCAGCTCACTCTGGGCTACATAATGAGACTTGTCTCAAAAACCCAAAACAAACACACTCAACCAGATACAGAACAGTTTTGCCATCAGGCCTCATTCTGTTGCCCTTGATGGACACGTTCCCTCCCCTCCCTTCCCTGACTTCTGACAAGTACCAATCTGTTTTCTGTTTCTACAGTTTTGTCACTGAGGGAATGTTATACTAGTGGATTTAAGTAACTTTCCATGGGATTTGGCTTTTTTCCACCCCCATTTGGCATAACTCTCTCAGGATTCGTTGTGTGCGTGAGCTTGCTCTTTTCTCACCCCTGTACTCCGTCTCCCTAGCACTCCTTTGTGCACAGTGAAGGGCATCCGGGTTATTTTCAGAGTTTGGCTCTTAGGAACAAGCTGCTATGGACATTTGTGTATGTGTTTTTTATGTGANTGTAAATTTTTACTTCACTGGAGTAGATACCCAGCAGTGTAATTGCTGGGCCATATGGAGGCTGTGTAGATATATGGGTTTATTTCTGAACCCTCAGCTCTTTCCCTGGATCTGTTTGTTTTGTCATGGCAGTACCACACTGTCTTCATTGCTGTTGCTTTGTACTGAATTTGGAAAACAGAAACACGAATTCTATTTCGTTCTTTAAAAATAATTTCTTATTCCATTTTTTAAATTTTTTTTCTGTGTGTGTATATGTGTGTGTTGTGTGGGGGTCAGAGGACAACTTTCGGGGGGTTGGTTCTCACGTGGGTCCCAGGAATCAAACTCAGGTCATCAGATTGGCAGTGAGTATCTTTACTAGCCATGCCATCTGGCCTGACATTTTAGTCTTCATTAAGATTATTTTTAACTTATTTTTAGTTTCTTACAAGTCTGTATAATTTTTTGTTTGTTTTGTTTCTCACTCTGTAGCCCAAGCTGTCTAGGGTAATCCAGGCTAACCTTGGATGTCTAATCCTCCCATCTCTATTTCCAGTGTGCTGGGATGGGTTACAGGATTGTGGCACTATGCCAGGCAGTCTCCATGAATTTTAGAATTACTTTGTCAGTTTCTACAGAGTAGGCTTCTGGGGGATCCTACAGGCAGTGCCTTTTGTTGGTTAAATTGTACAGCCTTCACCACGATGGTTTTAAAACATCTTCGTTATCCCGAAGAGTCCCTGTGTGCATTAGTAATGCCAGTTCTGCTCTCTTCCAAACTCTCCTTTTCTCTAGGCAGCTATGGTCTGCTTTTTCCTACATTTGTTTATTCCAGCCATTTCATATAAATGAACCAATGGGATATTGTGTCCCCCCTCTTGTATTTCCTCCCTCTGTTATCCACCCCCCCTTTTTGGTACAGGGTCTATATTTATAAGCCCAGGCTAGCCTAGAACTCACTGTGTAGCCAGGCTGGCATTGAGCTCATGGTTACCCTCCTGTCTCAGGTTCCCAAGGGCTGGGATTACACATAATCATGCCCAGCTGTAGCTGGGCACATTTGAGTGGCTTTTCCCACTGAGCACAGTATTTTCGGGTTCCTATGCACAGTGTCTTTGTTACTTTTCTGTTGCTGTGACAAAACAACATGACCAAGTTATAAAGCAAATATTTAATGTGGCTTATAGTTTCCGAAGGCTAAGAGCCCATGATGGTAGGCAAAGGCGGGGCAACAGGAACAGCCAAGAGCTCACATCTTAATCTGCAAGCAGGAGGCAAAGAGAGAGAGCACACTGGGAATAGTGCATTCTTTTGAAACTTCAATACCCACCCCCAGTGATACATCTTCTCCAACAAAGCCACACCTCCTTACTCCTTCCCAAACAGTTCTATCAACTGGAGAACAAGTATTCAGATACATGTGCCTTTGGAAGATACTCTCACATGACCACACATGGTGTGATATGACAGTTCTTAGTTTTTTNCTATTGCCAAACCATCTTTTGTATGGATAGTGCCACATTTTATTATTATTATTGTTATTACTATTATTATGATTATTATTATTTTGGTTTTTAAGAGAGAGTCTCACTATGTAGCCTTGACTGGCCTGGAACTCACTATGTAGACCACGCTGGCCTCAATCTCAAGATCTACCTGTCTGTGGCCTCCTGAATGCTGGTGTTAAAGGTGTGCACCACCACACCCAGCCTGCCACATTTTATTCATTCATGAGCTGGTGGACTCTTGAGTTGTTTTGTTAGTGGCTACTTGGAATAATGCTGTTGTGAGCATTCATGTAAAAGCTTTGTACAGGCTTGTGTTTTCATTTTTCTCCCGTATATACTGAGGACTAGAATTGTTGGTTCACAGGGTAATGGTGCTTAACTTTTTGAGTAACTACTAGACTGTTTTCCAAACTGGTTATATGAGTTTACTGTCTCACCAATGGTGTGGCCAGGTTTCCATTTCTTAGCATCAGTATTTGTTACTATTTGGTTTTTTGTTATAGTCAGTTCTTCTGGAACTATCCTTGTGGACATGACTAGAGGTGTGATATAAATCTTCTAGTTGCTTCTTTCAGGCTGACAGTCAAAATACACTGTCACAGCAAGTAATAAAAAGCTCTCTGTGTGTGTGTGTGTGTGTGTGTGTGTTTGTGTGTATCCGTTGGTATGTATGATCATGTGCTTATTTTTCTTGGACCTATTAGTATTGTGTATTGTATTGTATTGATTGCTGACTATCGAACAGCTTTGCGTCCTGGATTCCTTTTCGAATGGTTTCTGAAGGTTTTTTTTTTATGTCTCTGTGGTTCTTTTATACAGTTTTTTCTAGTTTCTGCTTTGAGGTAATACTAGTTTCATAAAATTGAGAAGTACTTCCAATTCATCATCTCTTTCCTAGGAGACATTATAAAGAGTTAGTTTTAATTCTTTTGTCCTTTGATAGAATTCTCTGATGAAACAGTCTGGGCTAGGAGAGTTTTTTTCAGAAGCCTTTTAGATCTGAGTTCATTTTCCATGATCATTATGGGATATTCAAATTTATCATTTCATTCTGGGTGACTCATGTTGCTTAGTGCTTTTGAGGAATTGGCCATTGGCACATAGAGCAGGGTTCCTCATTCCTGCTAGGCAGCTGTAGAAGGGCAATGTCACCAGGCTGCTCGAATTTTGTTGATGTGATCATACCTCACTACTGCTCCCCAATTGGTCTTAGCTGACACCTTGGGTCAGGGCNATGACCGTCTTGCCTACTCCTGCTATCAGTGACATCTTTGACTGTCTAGAAGCCTCTTCTGGTACCATCCTAATGGAGAAGAATAGGGGTGAAAGTTCTCTTACAGGCACATGTATTTATTTGGACACGTGGTGTAGACGAAAGTTTGTCCAGTTCCCCCGCCAGCTCCCACGGCNGCTTAGACCCAAATAAACACACAGAGGCTTATATCATTTTTAAACTATGGCCCTGGCAGGCTTTTCACTAGCTAGCTCTTACATCTTAAATTAACCCATTTTATAAATCTATGTCGCCACGTGTTCCACGTGGCTTTACCTGTGTGCCGTTACATGTTGCTTTTTAGGTGGCAGAATGGCGTCTGCTCAGCTCTGCTCTCTGCTGCTCTTCCCCTAGTTCGAATGTCCCGCCTAACCTTATTCTGCCTCACCATTGGCCAAGCAGCTTTATTTATCAACCAATCAGAGCAACACATTTTTAGAAAGACATTCCCATCAACGTGGTCTCCAGTTGGTCACACAACTGGAGATGTCATGGAACCTTTATGAAGTGGAGCTTTGCTACAGGAAGTGTATCAGAATCTGAGGGCAGAGTTGGAGGATTTCTAGCCTGGCCCTGTGTCTTAGAGTTCCTGTTGCTGTGATAAAACACCATGAGCAAAAGTACGGTGAAAGAAAATGTTGATTTTGCTTACACTTCTATATCACAGTGTGCCGTTGAAGGAAGTCAGAGTAGGAACTCAAGACAGGAGGTAGACTCTGAGGGAGAGACTACGGAGGAGTGCTGCTTACTGGCTCGCTCCTCATGGCTGTCTCAGCCTGCTTTCTTATACTATCCAGGACCACCTGCCCAGGAGTGGCACCATTCACAATGGGCTGGGCCCCACACACCATGCGTTAATCAAGAAAATGTCCTCCAGATAATCTGATGGAGGCATTTAATTGAGGTTCCTTTTCTTAGACAACTTTAGCTTGTGTCAAGTTGACAACTAATCAGGACATTTCTATGTCCTATTCTTTCTCTGTGAGGTTGAGATATGCTCTCAGCTTCCTGCTCTTGCTGCCATGCCATGTCTTCCTTGCCTTGATAGACATCCATCTGGAACCATTAGCCGTTTCTTCCTTAATATGTTTAGTGCATGGTATTTTTACCACAACAAATGTAACTAATATAGAAATTGGGGTGTTGCTGTAATAGACTTGACCATGTTGTTTTATAGAGCAGTGCAGAGAGTGAGTNCTCATGGAATGCTGGGGAGCTGCTAACAGCTTGGTCGATCTGGACATGCTCTGCAGGGAGAGGGAATCAGGAAGGATGTGTCCCTTAATGTAGGGACAACCACTAGAGCTTTCTGGGCAGTGTGAGGGTAAGTGTGTAGGGGTTGGGATTGGAAAAAGTGTTCCAGGCTTTCTTCTTGCATTGGCCTTTCCTTCTGACACTTAGTGCTTAAAAATGTTTTCCTTAAGGGCTTTCTGGGCAGAGGGCTGGGAAGAGGGTGGGTGGTAGTGGGATGGGACTGGTGAAACCAGGGCTGGAGGTAACTTCAGTGGTAGAGTGTTTGCTTAGCGTATGCCAAGCTCTGGGTTCGGTTTCTATCACTAGGAGAGGAGAAAAAAAAGTTGAGTTAGAAGAAGGAATCTTCAGAGGCTAAGGAATTGGCTTGATTGCTAGGTAACATTTATATACTTTGGAAAGCAAGTGTCTAAAAGTAGTCTAGGCTGGTCTCGAACTTGCAGCCCTTCTGCTTTAGCCTTCTCAGCAGCTGGGGTTACAGGCCTGTGCCACTTGATTGGCCCAACTTGTGTGACTCTTGCAGGGCACCTACTGGCTTAAATGACATCGTTGGCTAGTACCATCAGCGCTTAAAGCAGTGGAGACTTGTGGGAGGGCCTTATCTGTGTGGATAGCTGACAGGCTGGCTTTGTCTGTACAACTCTAGGTCCCACCTGTTCAGTGTCCCTCTGAAATCCTTAGTCACCACTTTCTACCTCACTTAGCTGAGCTAAATTTATTCTCAGTCCTGATTCCATTTCCTGCCAGGGTTTGTCCATTTTTGTACATTTAACTGTCCTGTCTTGAATTTTTGTATACAATTTTGCATGTCCCTCTACTTTCTCTATTGTTGCTACTTTTGTAAGGTTTAGGCTCCTCCTCTTCTTTATACTTGCATTATTTCAGTAGTCTACTGGTTGGTTTTAAAAATAGTAACTTCTATTTATTACACATTTGATAAACTGTATCTGATCTTGCTCTGGTTCTTGACATTGGGCTTAAAAAAACAAANACAAAAAAACCTCTTGGAATTTTCTGAATGGTAAGAATAGCTACTGTTATCTCCAGTGTCTCTTGATTACACTGGGAGTTTGTGCTAATGGTCCAAAATTAGAAGTTCATTAGCACCCCCCACACACACACTCCCCCCTCATGCACGCTTTCCCAAGTCTCTGAGAAGGGAAGAGGACACTAGATACTGAGTTTAATTAGGGGTCCCTGATTTAGCGAGTCATACCTAGGTATTGCAAGTCTGGGACAGGAGAACGTGTTAAGGTGGAGGGCGATTGACACCTGGATTTCCTGAGAGGCAGGGAGGCTTCCTGTCCACTCCCCCTCTCCCGACCTTTCTCAGGGCACCTCTTCCTTCCATGNAGCTGTTCCTGAGTTGAGCCTTTTATAGTATAATAAAGCTGTGATTGGTTAAGTATTGTGCTTTCACTGGTTCATGAGAATTATTGTAGTGAATTGAGCCAGAGAAAGAATTTAGAGAAACTTAGCATTTGTGGTTAAGTGGGCATTAGTGTAGCAAGCCAGAGATATCTGAAGTAAGAGTGGTTTTGGTGATTCTTGCTCTTTATCTTGTTGGATCGGAGGATTTTACCTCCAGGCAATGAATGTCAGAATCAAATAGAAATTGTAGGACATCTGGCTGGTGTNGATGTAGTGAGGTGCATCCTTCAGGTATTGTGGCAGTGTGCTATGTGCATCATTTCCTGTGGTACCTTAGGAAGGTAATGGCTGCTTTTATCTCCCTTGTCCTTTTGATAGGGAAAGTGTAGTCAGGTTAGTTCAGGGCCACAGAACTAGGGGTTGTTGGGAGAATTCCATGCTTTCTGACCACAGACCTCATTTCTTAACCCTTTGTGCTGAGCCAACTGCCATTCTTGCTTTAGAGATTAAAACCCTCCTGTGACCTGGCAGGTGTGATCTTTGCATTTCTTTTGTTTTTTTGTTTTGAGACAGGGTCTGCTTTGAAGCCCAGGGTCAGGCCTGTACTCTCAAGTGCTGGGATTACATGAATGGGCCACAGAGCTTGGCCATCATTTTGAGCTCAGGAACTTTTCAGTTGCTCCCCCTATTGCAATATTCCTTAGGCAGCCCTTCACAGCCTGAACTGCTAATACTGCCCAGACGTCATATGGAACAAAATAAACACCTGCGTGTTTTGGGGTAGGGATGGAATACATGGGTTCTGGACCCTGGTTTAATATATATATATATATATATTATATATATAAAAAGGATATTGGAATAAAAATAGCACACAATGACCATGTGAATAGTTCCAGAGGTCAAAAGACAAGCAGCTTCATGGAGCAGGGCTGTTTGAGCTTGTCCTGAAGGGAATGTAGGGTTTTGAGACCTGTGACTGGGCAGGCGATGCTCCTAGATGCTCCTAGTGTGAGGCAAAGGGGTTAAGGCTGATGGCAGAGGCTTCCTTACCTTATCTGGAGGGAAACTTTTCTTGAGCCAGGCAAGGTCTGTTTCCTGCCCCAGAATGAGTCTTGAAAAGCTGTGCTATGTTTTTTCAGCTGAACGTTTGCCAGGTCTTGGTCCTTGCCCTCCTTTTAAACATACTGAAAGCTGTTTTAGGGTCAACCAGCGATAAGGTTGGGTGAGCACGTTAATCAGTCACAATTTTGCTAAAAACAAGGTGTGACTATTATTGAGGTTTACCTTATATGTTACCTGAGCTCACCAAAGGAAGCTTTAGAATAGTTCAAAACTACATTTCGTAGTGAAGCATTGACATGAACATCAAAACACCCAGTCTGAAGAAGGTTGCGTTCCTCAGGTTGGTTAACTTCTCATAAGTAGTTTANAGGCTTTTGTGTGTGAACGCACATTGTTAACCATGTGTGATTCTCTTGGCATTCGGAAGAGCAGGTTTGTGACATCTTTCCTGACTCTTCAGAGCATGAGAATTGGCTGCTGGTCATTTGTCCCCCGACTTCGAAGACACAAGAATCTTTAGTTGATTTTTGTTTGAAGATTAGCTCTGTATGTAATCTTTACATACTTTGGGAAAAATAATATATAAAGAACAGTTAAAATCACATTATTCAGGTAATTGATATCCTTATGTTGTATAATTTTTAGATATAGTTGTACAACTTTGTACCCACTGTTTTCACTAACTTATATTACCAGGGTCTTTCCTATATCATGTTTGTTTTTTTTCCCATGACTTCTATTAACATATAAACATCATATATAGAGTTTGGGAGGATTTCTTTCCTTTGACTAACAACAGAAGCATTTATTTACAGTTTTGTAAGTTGTTCATTTTACTTCATTGTTGACTTTCTAACTTTAGCTTCACTGTTAAACTGTCCCCACAGTGCTCCCTTACACAGTGTTGATCATAACTTGGCCATTTCCCTATTTTCTGTAGGGGTGTGTGTGTGTATATATGTGTGTGTGTGTGTATGTGTGTATGT
>LZPO01017364.1:0-18335 GCA_001675575.1 Neotoma lepida | reverse complement strand
TCTGACCCGCTCCTGTGAGTCAACAGTGGTGTGAGTGGCAGGTTAGTGACTCCAGCTGCTTTACAATTGACAGCTCTCTCACAAGTACCTAGTTGTCAGGTGAGCTCAAGTCTCGTTGTTTGTTGAGTCAGGCTTTCAAGTAGCCCTGGCTGGCCTAGAACTTTCCATGTAGCCAAGGCTATCCTTGACCTGATTCTCTTGCACCATCTCCCAAGTACAGGCGCAGACTGCTGCCGTCACCCCTAACTACTTTTTGATGCATTGTCTTTACACTGTTGCACTTAACTGTGTGGTTTCTTGTGAGTTTCAGTTGTAGAAGTGGTGGTTTAAGCTGCACACAATTCTAGCATTTAGGAGCTTGAGATACGAAGATTGCCAGTTCAAAGCTAGCCTGAGCCACATGGTGAGACCCTGTCACAAATAAATCAATAGAAGTGGCAGATTCCTAAGCCTGTCTGAATAGTAGATTGGTTTTAGTTTTCATCATGTAAGGCTCTTTATGAAGACTTCCTTGCCAGCCTGATGNGGTCTTTCCTAATTATACTTTCTTTAACACTTGAGATCTGGAGAAGTGACTGCTCATACAGGTGTCAAGTTCCTTCACGGTGTTCATAACTTTAAGGACTCTTTTGTCCTGGAGCCATTTAATCCCCTCTGCATCGGACGTGTCCTTTTAGTTTTTATTGCTGACTAAATAGAAATTGATTNCTCCATCTGTAGATAAATTAATCTCAGATTAGAACTAGCTGTTTAATATTCTAGGTTGTAGGTAGTTGTGTATACTCAGGCCAGGNTTTGTTATGTGGACACAATTTAGGAAAAATTTCATTACTGGAATAATAAAACAAGACTCCAGAAAACCAGAGAAGTTAGAGAGTATGTATAAGGGAGATGTTTCTCATTTCTGGAAAGTCGTGTATTTTTTCAAATGAAGCTCTTATTTGCTCCAGTGCATTTAATTAGGTTAAGTACAAGCCCTTAGCCTCCTCACTCTTCCATTTTCTGTGTACCTNTAGACTGGCTGTCAACATGTCTCCCCACTTTCTAGTTAGAGTCAAAACGAGAAATGAGAGGCATTCTGATAAGGAACAAAACTGGAAGCTTTTCTAGTAGAAGGNCAGTAGCTCAGAAGTGCCCAGCCTAGGGTTTAAAGTCTGGAAGAACCGAGGAGGGTTCTAGAGAACATTTNAATGAAAGGAGAAGCAGAGAAAAATCCCACCTGAGCCCGTCTGCCTTTTGATGAAAACAGAACATCTTCTTTTAAAGATTTCTTGTTTTCCTAGTTCAGTTCTTCATTCCCAAAGGTTTTTCTAGCTGTGAAAAATGTCAAAAGGAACTTATAGTGTACAAATTAAGAAATAAATTGTGGTCTGAATCCTGTGGCCCACAAACTGGGAATTTACAGTAAAGAGTGTTGGNGACAGGTAAAAAATAGGCATAAGTCAGTCANAGAGGTGCTTGACAGAATAGACAGACTGATAGGAGGGGTTTCCCACAGTCTGGAGAGAGTTAACNCATAGATTGTGGTGATAGGAGGCAGGGCGATAGACCACAATTCTACATTAGGCTCTGTCCTCGGTGTTATCATTGCTGTTTTCAGGTACATTTGAGTCAATTGGCTCTTGGAGGTTGATGTGAAAACTTGATCACTGCGTGTCTTACAGTTCTNGTGAGAAAATGCTGACTCAGAAATGCGATACTTTGGAATGTCCTTGCTCATGAGCCAAGACTCGTCTTTCCACATTTAATCTTTCATTTGGGAGTCACACTTTTATTTGACAGTAAAGTAGGCAAGTATCTGTAAAGTAGACCTATCATGAAAATATTCCCACCCTAAGTATCAGTAGTCTCATTGGCTTCTACAACTTAGGTTAAGATTGAATTTTTATCTTAAAAGCTTTTAATTAAGTAACTATAGTAGCCACAANCTACAGTCATATTTTGCATAGTATTTGTTCTTAAGATTTGGTTTAGATAAAGAGTTAAAACCTTTATGTTCAGATTCAGATAGATTTTCAGACTTGAGTACATAGCAAAGGAGAAGTGCTTTGTGGGATCCAGTTGGGTTGCCTGATTGCTCTGCTTCTTTGATGAAGTCCGTGTTCCATTTCTGAATCCGAGTTTCTTCCACACACACACAAAAAAAGAATGTTNGTAATGTTACCATTCATATAGTTAAATCCGGAAAGATATAGGGACTAGAAATGCACTTTACTGTGTTTGTCCAGTGGAATAGTATACACCAGTGCAAGAGATCATACTTTTCCTCTGTTTTCTTAATGGATGAGTCACATAGGCATGAGGAGTAAAAAGAAGTCAAGTTCAGAAGAATATGTACTTTGTAATATCATCTCAATAAAGCCAAAAAATAATTAAGATATATTATAGTTGTTGAAGTTAGAATCATGGCTGCCATTTAGAATGGTTAATCATTGTGAGGACATGCTGGAACTAGGAGGCTCCAGGGTTGCAGGCTGTGCTCTGTCTTAATCTTGTACTTTGTAAAACCTCATCAAATTGTATATGTAGGCCTTGTATATTTTTAGCAGATAGTTTAGCTTTTAATATTTTTAGAGCATTTATTAATTATGCATAATGGTTTTGTGACAATANTTTTTAAAAAGATTTATTTATTTATTTCCTATGCATACAATGTTCTGTCTGCATGTACATCTGCGCGCCAGAAGAGGGCACCAGATCTCATTACAGATGGTTGTGAGCTGCCATGTGGTTGCTGGGAATTGAACTCAGGACCTCTGGAAGAGCAGTCAGTGCTCTTAACCTCTGAACCATCTCTCCAGCCCCTGGTTACAACATTTTTATGCGTGTATGTATATTGATCATATTTGCCTCCATTACTCCCTCTTGTCTCTTTCCCACTCCTGCTGATTAGTCTTCTCTTTCTAACTGTCTTCCTGTTTCATGTCTTGGCTTGTCTTCCCAGTGAAGTTCATGGATTGTTTACAGGAGTCTGGGTGAGAGAGTATTTATAGGAGAGTGTGGGCACCTTANCAGTGGCTACACCACTGAAGAAAGTGTCTCTTCTTCTCCCAGCAGCCCTTAACTACCTAGAAATCCTCAGAGGGGTGTGGGCCCTTGTGAGCCACCACCCCNATGACAGGATGTTGACAGGCTCAATCTTGTACAGACCTTGTGCAGGTGATCATAGCTGCTGTGAGTTCAAGAGTGCCATAGCTGTCCTGTGTGAAAACAGCATTGCACAGCACTGCCCCATCCTCCAGTCCTTAGATTCTCTCCACCCTCTTTCCCACGATGTTGTGAGTCTTGGAGGGGATGATGTTGATGTGATGTTTATGGCTAAGCATTTGGCAATCACTTTTTCTCAGCACTTTGATCATTGATGCATCCCTGTAGTTAGTACTGCTGACCTCAAAAAGAAACTTCTCTGACCAAAGCTGACAGCCAGTACTAAGGTGACTGCAGATTATGTCTGGGGCCTCTTGGCATTCCTTCTCCAGCTCCTAGACATCTGCCTTGCCGCTGGGAGTGCCTCTATCTTCAGTCTTAAAAGGCTGAAAATGTGTACCAAAACAACACACACACACACACATACACACACACGCACACACACACAGAGTAAAAGAAACAAGAAAGGGCTGACTGGAGTGTTGTGAGAAGTAGGTTTACATCTCAGCTATCCCACTAAAAATCTGTGATTTTGCCCTCTCATCTCCCTGTCTGAGCCTTACTGGCCATATCTGTAAAGTAGAAACAACACTTGCTTCCTCTGTCAGGATCAATTGAGACAAAACATGAAGGCACATTGGCAGCCAGAGGAAATACTCTCTGGATATAAAGTGACATTACTTTTCTGTTGTGCTTTTGTATTTGTTGTAATGTGACTTTTACATAGAAAGGATATAAATTCAAANGTGTTATTGAATGACATTTTGATCCACTGAACCACATTTGTTTGACTCTTTCACCAAAGTAACTGTAGCATCTTAGCTGACTGCATCTTCACCTCCCCTTTAAAACTAAGCCTTTCAGCAAGTAGAAACAAAGCTTTCCATGTATGCTGGCCACAGTGCTAGGGACATAGCAGTGAACAGTATTGAGAGCCCTTGTAAGGTGAAAGGAAAATTACTATGAAAGCAACACTGAGTGAGCTTCTCAAAATGGCGTTAAGAGGCCATTGGGAAGTAGGAATGCAGGTCTGCAACTGGTTCCTCAACTGGGAACTCTGGTCATCTTACATGGGAATAACCAGAGAGTTTCTTGTACCCAGACGTACAAAACAGTATCAAATGGTTATTGCTTTGTGGACATTTTCTTGTCTTTATCCTCTGTTGGCCATGTAGCCCCCTCTACCTTCCCAACCCCATAGGAAAGCTCCCACTTCCCTTCCTCCCTTCTTTAGCATAACTGTTTGGAGATTTCTGAACCNGTGTCTCCTCGATTACAGTCCCCAAGACTCTAGATAAAGTCCTATTGAGTTCTGTACATTCTGCATTTGGATTGACTGTCACACACAACCATAAAACCAAAGAAAAGCCATTGAAGTCCTTAGAACTGAGAAATGGTACAGTCAGATTTACATTTGTCTACAGTGTGAAGAAGGGACTAGACATGTTGGCCATTTGACCAAGAATGAAAGAAAGGATGTCAACAGTGGTGTGAGCAAAAGATGAGTGTTTTGACAGAGATGGTGGCAGTAAAAGAGTGATGGATTTAGGATTGGAGATAAAGTTACCAGGCCCCTTGATGACTTNAGTGAATTTGGAGAATGTGGGAAAGGGGAGAATAAACTTGTAAGTTTCTTGGTCAGGCATCTGGGTAGATGCTGTGATTCTGTCTACTGAAATGGAGAAGGGCTGTGAGCAGCGGGACACGTGAGAGAAGGACGATTAGGGTGTTGGTTTTGCATGGCTGGGTACACAGAGCTGTTAGACACTCGTGCTAACTGTCCAAGTGTCCAGGAAGCAAGAGTGCAGCGCTCAGAGGAGAGGATTGTGTTGGGTATCCTTAGTGAAAGATTACCCTAAAGTTACCATGGAGATAAGGAGCAGAAAGAGGTAGAGGGAAGACAGCCAATGCCCAAGGAGTAGAATGCCTCAGAATTTAGAGGCCTTATGGTAGAGGAAGAGTCACCCCAGCCGATAGAACCATTGAGGTAGTGCTGTCAGAAAAGTTGAGCGAGGCCAGTACTTCAAGGAGGGAGTAAATGTGTGTAGTATGCCCCTAAGAGGTAGATTACAACTGGAAAGAAGTGGCCATTGGATGCAGCAGTGTGCAAGTGCCTGCGTTACGTCAGGGTAGTTGTGATGTGATGGCAGGCACAAAATAGCTGGTTGTGACTGACTGAGGAGGAAGTGGTAGCAGAGACTGCGTGTAGCCACCTAACACTCCTGGATAGTCAGTTTAGAGAGGACACTGACTAACATGAGGAGTCTTAGCAACCCATGCAGTAGGGTTTGCATNGTCCATAAAGCGCTGTAGGAACTTAGCATTGCCTTTGACCCCCAGTAGTTTTTCCTTACTTAGGAGTTAAGAGATTCTGAATATCAGAGACATCTTCCATTTAAGAATAAAATTGAATATTCAACATGGGCTAACCTCTAGAGTTAGCATTTTAATAAATTAAAAAATGAATTACCTTTTCAGGAAAATAGTTATAAGTCTTAAAAATTATTCAAAGACTATTTAATCTTGAAACACTTAGAAATTCACTTTTTTTTNAAATTACAGTGTTTCAGTAAGACCAGCATCTAAATAGGGATTGCATTTGGCAGTTACACACATGTCCTAAACTCAACACTGTTTCTGTGGTGACTTTTCCTTTATAAATAGAATTGTAGTCAGTGTAGGTCAGAGTTTTTCCTCAAGCCTGTTATAATTACCCCTGGCTGCAAGTTAATCCCAAATAATGTGTGTAATGAATCTAATAACACTTAACAAGCACACTCCTACTGTTCAATGAGAGCAAATAGAATTTGAATTTAAAAAAATTCCATAACATAGCAGGAAGGGCATCTAGCAATTTAAAGATAAGTTAACACAGCTTGCTTAGTCCTGTCATTGGAACCATTTGTACTTATGGTTAGAAGTCACGTGTTTTAGAATCATATGCTCTTACACACCACTGCAGCCCATTCACATACTGAATATACTATAGAGTAAGACAGTCATTGGAAGAAGCATTGCCATAAAGACNACTTCCAAAGCGTGGTCTGTCTGCCATGTCAGACTCACTGCATTGACCAACATGGACACCTTTTTACAGTGTAAAGACAAGCCATTAATTTAGGNNTGTAGTTAAAACGTACCCTGTCTGGGGTAAAATATCAGCTTTTTGGCTTTCTAAGTCATTAGAAACAAGAATAGTCTGAGAAGTAGTCAGGGCCAAGAAAAACCTAGGAGACATAACAACTAAGTGTATTGTGGTGTCCTGATGGTCTCTGGCACAGAAGAACANCCTTGAGTAAAAACTAAGGCAATGTAAAGAAAGTATGCGTTGTAATTAATACAGAGGTATTAATATTGATTCATAATAACAGTCGTCACATATATGAGACTAATGGTAAGATGCTATACTAGGGGAATGTGGATACATGGTATATTAGGATTCTCTTCTGACTCGTGCATTTTTTCTAGCAATCTAAGCTATCAAAAGAAATGTTTGTTTAAAAAACGAACATAGGAGCTATTTTTTTTATAGCTATCTTTGGAAAATACAACCTGCCACACTTTGTGACTCTAAATTATATGAACTTACTGGACCTCAGTTTATTTTTAAAACTGTGTCATGTGCTTGTCTTACTGGGTTGTTGAGAGGAGTAAATGAGGTAAGGAAAGTAAGTAGCCAGCAATGTGCCTGTCTTTTCATGTGCTGTGACAAAATATCTAAGCAGAGCAACTTAAACAGGGAAGGACTGGTTTCGGCTTACGGCCCCAGAGTGCAGTCCATCATGTTGGAGAGGTCAAGGCAGCAGGAGCTTCCAGCAGCTGGTTCCGTGTCCACAGTCAGGGAGAAGAGAGCTGTGATGCCCGAGCTCAGCTGACTTCCTCCTCCAGCAGCTGGTTCCGTGTCCACAGTCAGGGAGAAGAGAGCTGTGATGCTGAGCTCAGCTAACTTCCTCCTCCCTTTTAAAAAGCACTGCCCACCACAATGAGAGGATATAGCTGTGAACACTTGTGTGAGAATATAACAGTAACGTATTTTCTAGACTTTGTTTTTTAAGTAACTTCACTTTAAAATTTGAGCTATTTATTAAATACAATTTCAGTTTTCCAAATGTGTATGGTAAATTAAATTTAAGTGCCCTGAAATTTCTTTCTCTTTGTGAAAATAACTTTTTAGATATTTTACTATAGCAATGACACGTGTTTGTTAAGTTTAAAAAAACAACTCTCACTTATGCAGAATCTTTTCAGAACCTGACTAATTAAATTCTCTAAACATTATCAGACTGACAGTAGCAGTAGATTTTGATGGTCATTCCATTTAACACAGTGTGATCTTTCACCAGCAAACACTTGAACCTTTTCCATGGGAAACATTGTGATAAGAGATGGGCACGACCACTGGAAGCCACTAACTGTAGAAACCATTGGCAGGTGTTCTTCATGCATAGTTGGCTTTATTTGGTGTGGTGCTCCCACAGCCANCTAATTCTGACTGGAAAGATACAATAATTACGGGAACATTAGCAACTTGTTGAAGCCGTTCCCTAGGTTTNTGGTGCATGGAGTTAGTGCCGCTTTCACTTTGCGTCTGACCTTCCTTTGCACCTGAAGGTGGGCTGTGCTTGTTCCCAGTGCTGGCCATTCCTAGTACATGGGGCAGAGATGGGAGAAGGGACTTTTTAAAGAGCCATGGTTTTATTAGAGACTACAAATCAGCCTTTCATTTTCAGTCAGCACGTATTCCCATTAGTCATAAATACTTGTNAACAGTCACTTTCTTTAGTGTTCAAATTTAATNCTCTTAGATTTCAAATACAATTCTTACCTTTATTGTTGAATAACGCTTGAATTTTTCTAGCAAAAAGATCATTACCTTCCAGCTACATTGCACTTTCTCTATTGCCTTTCTACCCCCACCCCTCCCTCTTTTGAGGGTTTCAACGTTGTAGCTAAGGCTGGCCTTGGACTTAATACTCCCAGACTGGCCTCAAACTTGAGGCCATCTTCCTATCTTAGATTCTCAAATGCTGGGATTACAGAGTGAGCTAACATGTTCAATTCTTTTGCTGTTTGTAATGGTAACTAAATTTATAATGCAGTGGTTCTCAACCTGTGGGTCGAATGACCCTTTCACAGGGATCACAATCAGATATACTGCATNTCAGATATTTACATTATGATTCATAGCNGTAGCAAATTTATAGTTATGAAGTAGCAATGAAAATAATTTTATGGCTGGGGGTCACCACAACATGAGGAACTATATTAAAGGATTATAGCATTAGGTAGGTTGAGAACCACTGCTATAATGGATAGAGTAGAAACACAGTGTGTATATTATACCATTTTTTTATTTTAGTATTTATTATTTATTTTACATCCTGAAGAATAGTTTACTTTTTTGCAAATACTTCTTATTTTAAATAAAATATAATGCGTGTATTTGTGGCAGTCTTGGACTTAGTAACTTTTTTAGACATCATAGTTTCACGTAAGTACATTGATTGCCCTTGTTTTTGTTGATTTTAGATATGTGTTTTGTTTTGTTTGATGTAGGGTTTCCCTTCATAACCAAGGCTGGTCCTGTACTATAATACCTCTGTCTCTGCCTCTTAAGTGCTGGGATTGCAGGTGTTGTTCCCCGATCTGTCCCTAGCTGTGTCTTTATTAAACAATCCCTAATTCATCTGGTAAACCTTCATTTAAACTGGGCTTTGCTTTATTGNTCTTACAGTTTCTCTGTTTATTTTTTCTTTTTCTTTTTTAAATGGGTTGTCGGCATCATCTTTACAAATTCATTTCTTTTAATTTTAAAAAAGGTTTTAGATTTTTAATTGTGTGTGTGTGTGTGTGTGTGTGTGTGTGTGTGTGTGTGTGTGTGTAGGGGGTGGGAGGATGTGTATGTGAGTGCAGTGCCGTCAGAGGCCAGAAGAAGACAAGGATTTCCTGATGCTGGAGTTAGAAGTGGCTGTAAACTGTTCCACATGGCTGCTAGGTACTGAACTCCACTCTTCTGCAAGAGCAGTCATACACTTGATCACTGAACCACCTTTCCAGCCCCTGCCCTCTCCGTGGCCCCATTTGTAACTGATGAAGTAGAGAANGCGTCTTTCTCCTTGTCTGTACCGTGGATTCCTCATTCATAATCTGGAATTCTTGCTACACAGATGTGAAGTTCTGTATTGGAAAGAGCACAAGCTTTGGAGTTAAATGTATGTGGGTTTAAATCTGGTTTAAACCTGCTGGTTATGCCATCTAGGCATTTAAGTGCTCNTTGANGTCATGTTCAACAGCAAAGGGGAGTGCTTTACCCACCTCAGAGAGTTTTGAGAACAGAGTGCAAAATGTAAAATACTTTATGTGCTGGTTTTCTCTCATCTTCTGATGATTTCTGAGAAGACTCANTTTAAAGCATTCCATTTAAATAGAGCCAGGTAGTTGAGAAGGAGATCAGACAGAGGAGGGCTTGCCTCACTCTGAGGCCTTTTCTATCGCCAACATTTCATGTCTGTGACTTTAAGTAAGAAAATATCATAGCTGTATGAAGAGAGAAGGAAACTATCAAAACTGCATCTGTGTCCCTGATGCCTGCAGTGTGATGTAAAGGGCTTGCCCTGCATTTCAGGNGATGTCTCTATTACCCTGGAGGGGAGAGAGGCCCTCCATGGAAGAGTTGGGTGTAGGGAAGGGCAACTNCAGTCAGAGCTGCTAGTTTTCTGTTCACACATGAGTTTTCNTGGGCTTTTTAAATGAAGGATTCCATGGCCATTATCTGCAATGCCTCTTTGAACAGATGAGTTTTCATGGTGAATTTATAGGCCGCATGGCTTTTAAATTGACTGAATTTTCAGAGATGTGTCTAATAATATCTTAATGATTGCTCTGAAAACTGCCTCTGCCCGCCAAATAGAAGAGTTACACTTATGACAAATACTTTAAAAAATATTATGACTATTATTTAGTTTTCTTCAGGCCTCTGAGCTTTTGTTATATATTTATGGGCCTTCACATTAATTTCTTCACTTATGTTTTTATTTGCTAATGATAAGAACACGCTACATGAAACACTTGAAAATAGATGGATAGATTTCCGGTCATTCTCCATCTGCTCCTTATTTTCATTTTTGCTAGTCTAAGGAAAAAAGGGTCACAGATGTAATACTTTAATAGCAAAGCAGACGTTCCAGATATCAACCCTGTTATTATTTGTACAAAATATAGTTTGTACATGAACTGAAACCCAATCATTGTTTTTTTTCAGAATAAGCCATAAAAAAGTATTTTGTAACAGTTGCAGAGAATTTCATGGTTGATAGAATTCAATCTGACATGCTTTGGATAAAAATGGATAACTTCATTTAAATTACAAGGTATTATATAATTATCACAGCATCCCAAATGGTTTTGAAAGAAAGCCTAATACAAGGATATAAACAATACAGTGGTACGATCTATTTGTGAGCAGATCTCCTGTTTCTACTTGTTCTTTTATACTTTGTCAGTTTTTTTTTCTTTTTTTAATTTCCCAATTTAGAATTGTTGTCTAGAAAGGAAATACATATGGTGTATCTCTGGTTCCGCCTTCTTGCTCTGTCCCACATGGTATCCACATGGCATGGGTCCTCGAGTCCTAAGGCGGCTCTAGATCTGCTCCCAGCAGCAGGCCTTTGAGGCCGCTGGTGGAGTGTTTCTCTAAGGAGTAGTTCTTTGTGTCTTTCTAGTTATGAAGTTCCTGCCTGATACACGTTAGGGATTTTCTCTTTAAGGAAAAAAATACATGTATATGGCTTAGCATTCAGTTCTAGGTGTCAAATCCTTGAATGTATCTAGGCTGAGTTACTCTGCCATGAGAGTGGATTAAAAGAGAGGCACTGATTTGACTATTTTCATTTTGCTTGTGTCTATTAACGTGAATGATTGCTGTCTTTGTTTTACTTGAAATACNGTTTGTTTAGTTATTGTAACCTGTAACTTATTAAAGGCAGCAGCATGACTATGAGCCGTAGAAGCAATATGATCAGCATGTTGTTTGAAGAAGTGTAATTTCATGAGGGAAGCAATTTATTCTTTGTCCTGTGAGTTATTAGGTATCCTGCTGACTCAGTGAAATCAGTAATTCTGCATCTAGAAAAAAGAAAAAGAGACTGAAGCCTGAATATCAGCTCTTGCATATCTAAAACATTGGACCAATGTCTTCTAATACCATGTGATTCAGGTTTCATACTTTCCATTGGTGATTAATTCTACTCTTTGTTTGTTTGTTTTCAAGATAGGGTTTCCCTGTGTAGCCCTGACTGTCCTAGAACTCACTCTGTAGACCAGGCTGGCATTGAACTCAGAGATCTACCTGCCTCTGCCTCCCGAGTGCTGGGATTAAAGGTGTGTGCCACCACAGTCCGGCTTGCTTAATACTACTTTTAAGATATGTATCAATGATAGGCTCTATTCAGACCCCCAGTAAAAGAAATACTGACTTCTGAGTATCCTTTTAAAATATTATTGGGGATATTGTTATTTTTATATAAAAATCACTGNGGGGGNTGGTAACACACACCTTTAATCTCAGCACTTGGGAGGTAGAGGCAGGTGGATCTCTGTGAGTTCGAGGCCAGCCTGATCTACAGAGTGAGTTCCAGGACAGCCAAGGCTACACAGAGAAACCTTGTCTCGAAAAAATAAAAAATAAAAATAATGCCCTTTGCACCATTTAGAAAATAAGCAATCATGGTCACTACACAGGGACAGTTATTAGTAGTGTTTTGAGTGACTGGTCTTTCTTCCTATCAGTGATGTTACTTCATCTACTTTTTGGTCCCCCTTGTTCTCTGGCTTTATTTTGCATATTTTAACATTTATGTTACTAAATACTAATTATACAAAATGATGAAGTGCATTTTTGTACACACATATAATGCATTCTGATGATATCCATGCCCCATTTTGCTCTTAAGTTCCCTTCCCTGACTCTTCTCTTCCCTGGTGAATGAAAAACAAAATAAAAGGAAAAGACATGACTGCTCCTACATATGGTGGGGGAGGTTTATTGTAGATAAAAGGAAGAGCACAGCCAGAGACGGGGACATTTGCGAGAGTCCAGAGTGGGCATGACACTGNNCCATGTGGNGACAGGGGGAGTGGGGAGAGGGGAACAAGGCACAGCAGCCAGGAGGCCCAAAGAATAAATGAAAGGACCAGGTAACCAAAACGGTTCGATTATATAGGGAAGAACAGCTAGGGAAGGGCTCTGCAGCCCTAGGGCTGGAGAATTCAGGGTAGGGTCCTGTTTGCCAGCCAGGAGGNCACTGTAACACATAGGAAAGGGGTGCAGGGAGAACGTGGTTGCCGGGTCTGCTTTGGTATGTTGAGTAGGCGCCTCAGCCATTTGTCCCAGGTTTGAAAACNCCTGATAGCCCCTCTTCTGCCTTAACCCTCCCCATCCCATATATGAAACAGATTTACGGGTATCTTTATTTATAGTTTCCAAGGTAGTAGTTCTTTATTATAACATCTCATAATTTCTCTTTTCCATCAGGATTTGTGATCTACAGAGTAGAACTGGCTAGAATTATTCCTTTGTTGGTAATCCACCATTTGACTTTCTTGTTTTCAGATGTAATTACGTACCACACAGTTACAGTTGTGTGTGCTTGTAAAGTTTACTAGTCACCGGCTTATAGGTTGGAGTTGTGCAGCCACTACCACTGTCTAAGAGCAGAACCTTGCTTTTAAGTTCCCCAAATAAAGTTTGGACTCATAATCACTTTCCATTTCCTGAAACCTCTGCCTTAGGGGCCCACCCACCGTTGTTCTCTGTCTCTGTAGCTTTGCCTATTCTGGACATTTCATAGAAACAAAACTGTAGTGTCCACAAATCTTTGGCTGACGTCTTTCACTTTAGCACAGTGTATTGGGAGCCAGTCTAGCATGGAGCAGTACTTTCTTCCTTTTGTGGTTCTGAGGTATTCACTGGTAGATCTGATATATTGCTTACCCATTCAGTAAGTGATGAGCATTTGTGTTACTTCCACTTTATGACTGTTATTAACAGTGTACCTATGAATTGTAATTGATTTGGTATGGATGTGTGCTTCCATTTCACTTGGTGTACACTGAGGAGTAGAGTTCCTGGGCCATGATATAACTCTATGGTTAACATTTTGAGGGTTGTAATAAATAATTGGAAAAGGAAGATAGTCTTTTAAATACCAGCTGGGTGGCATCTTGGCTACTCTAATCATCCTTTCTGAGATGGTTTCACTTTGGTTGTGTTCCGCTCAGTGTGGGTGTATGTGGTTTTAACTTTTAGGTCTTAGAAATCTTTTGTAATAACAGGAAATTGTTGAAGTACAGTGTTTTTGCCATTTACACAGGAAAATATTTGTGACATTTCATTAAAAATCTCACATATTGTTTGAAATAATTTGGAAGCAACAGAATCCAACAGAGATCCAAAGACTTGAGTGAAGCTTCTTCAGGACTTGCAAGTCACCCTGCCCCACCCATGGTGTGGACCATGAGGACAGCAACACCAGCCTGCCTCTGTCTTTCCTAGTCTCAGTTTCACTGTGACTGTCCCTCCTCCAGGCCAGGCCCTGCGTGTGTCTTAATTCCTTTTCAGTGGCTCACTTTCTGTGGTCTCCTTAGTGGTCACCCTGTCACAGCTGGCTGTGTCCTGTTAGGTACAAGTCAGGGCCTACCTTCCCACTCCTCACTTTCTTCATTGTGTGTCAGCTGCGAGACCACATGTTTTTAAAGCCCAATGGCTTCAATTCCAGCTCCAGACATACATCTCCACAGACGGNCTGCTGAGTTTCTGTGAACTTGGCCTTTACTGTGTTCTTAGTGTTCCTCATTCCTCGTGGAATGCACTCCACCACACATAGTAGGAGGGCTGGACCCCATGCNGCTGCTCCTCANAGTGCCTTGCCTGAGGATGGTTAGCATTGGAGAGTGATTGGTGCTTGTTTTCTGTTCAAATGCTTGAAATACCTTGGCAAATTTAGGCAGATTCTTTTCGTTTTTCCTTTTTCTCAATTAACATGGGTATACTTTTGATTAAAAATTGAAAGTAAACAGGGGTGCAGTTATGTGCCGGTTTTGATTTTCCTCACATTTTAGCAGTTATTTCCTGTTAGAACCTTACCTGTAGAGTCACCTCTTCCTCTCCCCACGCTCCCTTCTCTGTTTCCTCAGTCCTCCATCCCACATCTTTCTTGTTTTCATGACCTCAGATTTTGTAAATAGGATTTTACCAGACCCTGTGCTTGCTTTAACAGTCCCTGATGCTTCTATCAGTCACTCAGTAGCTTGAACTTCGGATTTTTTGCCTCTTCTGTCTCTGGAGTACTTGGAATACTGGCGTGCACCTCCATCCCTGATTAATGTGGTGTTGGGGATGGACAGGGCTTTGTGCATTCTAGGCAGCACTCTCTCCAGCTTACATCCCTGGTCCTCCTTTGCACATTTTGACTCGCTGGTTCTGTCTCATGAAGGGAGAAACAACATGGGGTTAAATATCAAGTTTAAATGGGGATAAATGCTGTGAAGTCTGGTGGATGAGTTTTGTTTTCTTTTGAAGGTGGATTTCCTTATATAGCCTAGGTTGGTCTAGAACTCATGATCATCCCGTTTCAGCCTCTCCAATGCCATAGTTACAAGAGTGCCACAAAGCCTGGCTCAGTGGCTTCAAGTTGCTTTTGTCAGGCTCAGGATCCTTGGTGGTGTCAGTATAGTTTTAGGTCAATGAGAAGATTTTTACNATTCCTGTCTTAATGTATTTTTAAATTGTTTTTAAATTTGAGTATAAAATTTTACTTGGAGCTTAGGGTCTAGCAAACAATCATTTGGCTAAGAACTTGGGTTATTTCTACTTTATCACTTGATACCCACTTTTGCTTTGATAATGGGGTAAAATAGAAACACATGGGCCTTACTGAGAGTAGATCTTTGGCTACGCTTCTTTCTTCATTCTAACTTGGCTTCCGTTTAGTGTAAAGTAACAGGTGGGAATGCTCTCCTTATAAAACAGTATGGAAAACTTCAACTCCCTTTGACTATCCCAGTTGTGGACTCTCCCATCCTACAGAGGTGACTGTTGCCCTGGCAGCCATCCCTATGGACAGATTTCTGTGCATTTCATTTAATATTGTTTGGTTTTTANATGTTGTCTAGGCTGGCTATGAACTCGTGGACTCAAGTAATTCTGCCTCAGCCTCAGAAGTACTAGAACTATAGGCCAATGTCTCTATGTCTATGTGCATTATCTGTATTAGCCACAGAGCATTGGGAGCTTAGGGGAGGAAAGTTCANATCCCCAAATGATATCATATTCTTTTTCTGTGAGCAGTGTATCTTGGAGCCAGGCGTGCTGGGATCAAGCTTATAATCTCAGCACTTGGGATGGATCTCAAGTTTGAGGTTTCAAAAGAAATCCTCTTCAGGAGCTCTTGAGTGCAGTGTAGGAAGCACACCAGCTCATTTCTTCCAGTTGCTGCACAGGGGTCTGCAGTGTGCGATGGACTGCCTTCATCTATCTAGCTTGCTCCATCAGTGGACTGTTTCACTTCTCCTTTTCTCTTTTGGTGTGACAGTGGAACATGCTTGTACATGCAGCTGAGGATTTCTCTGAGGTAAACACTAAGAGCTGTTTCGTGATGATAGACATACTCAGTACCATAACAGCTACTTAACCAGTTTGNCCTCTGAAGGGCTTGTTTCACTTTATACTCCTTCAACTGGGAAAGGAAGGACGCTGACAGTTTCAGAATATAAAAGTCAAAGCAGACTTCTCATGACTGCATGTATCTGATTGGGCTGTTTATAAGGTATCTAAATTATTATGTGTAACATTTTAATAAATGTGTGGAGAGGCACAAATAAAGCACACGTATCTCAAGGGTGCAGTTCTGGGAAACTTCAGTTGCTCCATTCCTAAGTGTAACCAGCACCAAATCAAGAAACAGCGTTTCGGGTGTCCCGCCTCCCAGGGCTGCTTTATCTGTTTTGGAACTTTGAGTAAAAAGAGTCATGATATGACATATACTTTCTTCTTTCTGCATACTGATTTGTGAATACATTTTAAGTAGAAGATTGCATCAGAAGTTAGAGAACTGAATATTTGTATTAAATATTTACATGGAATATGTAGGTAAGTCTCACGCAGACACATATAATTTCTTCTCTGTCCAAACACTAGAGGTAGATAATGAAATAAGCACTTGCATTTTGACACCACCCTTGATGCCCTTGCCCAGTTTGAGGAACTGCCAGAGTGGACTTCCCCGAAAGGAGTTGTTAGAGCAGGCTTGTTGACTGTGTCTGCCGGGTGTTGAAAGTTCTTCTCACTTTGTTCTAGGAGATGTAACCGAAGCTTGGCCTAATTCTACTCCTCATAGTTCTGTTGCATTTTACCAGAATGGGGAAGTGTGGTTTGGTTTCTTGTAAGACCTTTCTGACTATGATGCCTGTTTACTTGTATGTTTTGTACCTGAGAAAAATCATATTTTCTCCTGCTGCTGTAGGAAGAAAGAATTGACATGGTTTGTCTCTTCCCTGTTATAGTGTCTCTGTCTTTTTTTCCAAATGGGTTAAATGGTCCAGAGCAAATTCTATGTTACCTTTTCAGTTTCTTCTGAGTACTTAATTGATACAGAAAATATTTTAAATTTTTTACTTATTTTTGTCAAAAGAAGNCCTTGTCCTGATGCTTTGTGTATTATTTGTCTTCAGAATATTTTGAATGGAATTTTTAAATAAAGTTGTTTCCTGATATTATGCTTTAATAAAGCTTCATTTGTCTGGCTAGGAAGTAAAGATGAATAACATTGGTAATGGTGACATTAGATTTTAATTTATTTTAAATTAGTAGTCTGTTTCCTGAAAGAATTTAAAGTTGGCTATAATAAAAGCCATATGTGGCAATGCCATTGAGAGTAAAAATGAAGGGCTGCAAGAGAAGAAAGAGGTCATAACCATAAACTTTGTTTCTAGAAAGATCTTTCTATCCCTTGACATCAGAAAGGAAAACAAGTACAGCTCTCCTTGGGGGATAAAGAGACATTCCATTTTCCTGGGCAAGACAGATGTGTTTATGTTACCAGGTTTAAAAAAAATGATATGGGCCCTTGTTTTGTGCATAGAGAAGCTTATGTAAACAATAGTCATAGGGAAATGCAGATGTGTCCATGAGAATGGGGCTGTGCAAATTAGTATGCATACATAGATTTAAAAGAAATTAATATTTTATGCAGTATTTCACTATGTTAGAAAACAGTGACTTAGTGATGATTGTATCTGGTGTAACGCTTGAACAGACGGTTTTCACCTGTTCACACAGGAGCAGGTTGGAAATCTCAGTAAGTGGGCTATGATTGTTTACTATTTTTATTTTCACTGCTATTTGATCTTTTTTCCAATACAGACTTATTCTGTATGCATGCATATGCAGTCATTGAGACTTGTGCCCAAATTTTCCTTTTATATATTCGATTTTATCATGTGAGTCAAGATTTACATGTTTCTTATTAGTTTAGAGAGATTACTAACTTCTCTAATATATTTGTCTCAGCTAACTCTTAAGGATTGCCTTTTCTGTAAAGTAATTAGGGGTTGTAACAAATATTCTTAACCATGGATTAATTAATATGTTCTTGAAATTATCATAATTAAAATATTTTAAATTGTAAAATGCATGTTTATTCTTCAAAACTTAGACTAATGCAAAAGTAAATGAATTAAGGATTTACCTCTCCATGTTTCATTTAAGAGTGGGGGAGACCTATAAAATATTCATGTTGTTGCTGATGTAACATGTATATGAAATACGTGAAGAATGGATATTGATAGTCTAGAAACACTTGGTGAACATACATGTTAGTCACAGTCTTTACGAAATAGAATGTTACTAGTACCTTAGAAGCCTCCTATGTGCTCCATCACAATTAGCCATTTATGTGATCCATTTCCATTTTTCCTTTAAAAATTTACTATCTACCTATGTATCTGCCTGTCTGTGTACCTACTCACCTACCTACCTACCTACCTACCTACCTACCTACCCACTTACCTACTTACCTACCTACCCACCCACCTACTCACCTACCTACCCACTTACCTACTTACCTACCTACCTACCCACCCACCTACCTACCTACCCACTTACCTACTTACCTACCTACCCACCCACCTAC
>LZPO01017363.1:359355-371251 GCA_001675575.1 Neotoma lepida | reverse complement strand
ACCAAGTAGAGCCAGGGCTCCCCTACTGTAGCCTTCCCCAGCCCAGGCACCCTGCCCAGCCAAGCCCTCCTGGGAGCCTCAGTTCCCTTTTTGCAGGCTGACCTTTGTGCAGACCCAAGTACTTTAAGACTAGAACATTTGTTCTGGGNAAGGCGGCTTCCTGCAAGGAGTGCCTCCTGTCCCCTGTCCTGGGATTAAACCGAAGTCATAGGCAAGGTAGTGGTAGTGAATGGGATTGTGTCTTTTCACCCTGTTCAGTTTGTGTGGANGGAGCTTGTGGTTCACCTCCACGCCGAGGGTAAAGATAAGGCTCGAGGCTGTTTGGAGAATGCACCTTATGCCTTGTTTTGTTCTCACAGTTGTATGCCCCTGGACCTGCTTTCTCCTTCTTTGAGCATAGAAGGAAGGAGCCTGTGGAATTTTCCAAGGCCAATAGGGGTTGAGGGGAGGAGGGGATATTGGCCAGGGACAGTTATGCCCGGCACCAGCAGGTTCTGAGGTGCCCCTAGGGTAGAAGGTGAAGCTGTCCTGGCTCCTTCAAGGTGCCTTTGCAGCCGCCTCCTACAATTTCCTTATGAAGCCCAAGTTTTTGCTGGGGATTTGCAGCATGCTTCTCTTTGCACCAGCTTGAGGGGCCCTGCTGGCTTGCTGCTCTTGCTCCCAGGGCCCCATCTTACCCCCGGAACTGAAACAGTTGAGAGCATGAGCCCATGTTGGGAACGGGCACCTAGGGAGGTCTCAGTGGAGCTGAGTGCCTTACCCNTCATCCCCTTAACCACCCGTCCTGTTCTGCAGGAATGACACCAAGGAGGATGTCTTTGTTCACCAGGTAAGAGCTAGGTTGGCTTTCTGAGGGGAGGCACCTGTGCTCCCTTTGGAAGCCTTTGCCATGACCTCTAGCTGCACACAATATATTTCTCTGGCTCTTAACTTCACCACGGCCTGCCCATGAGGAATAGCCGGCCTCCCATCTATCTCAGGTGCCTGTATGAACCACCATTAGCCCCACTTTCATTGAGTTGCTGAACAGCTGTCAGAATTGTGCGTGTTGCCCTCAGGGCACGGCATGCTCACCACCTCCTGGGACCTGTTAACACCACAGGAAGGAATCAGGCAATTTTCCGAGGGCAAGGCCAGAGACACTTGGGTGCAGTGAGTCTCAAAGTGTGTTCCCTGCACCAGCAGCAGCATCACCTGAATTCTCAGGCCCTGCCCAAGCCACTGAATTAATCAGCCTTGGGGCTGGGGCCGGGCACTCTGTTTTAACATGCTCCCAGGTGATTCTGATACTGGCTAGTTTGAGAACCACTGCCCTGGTGGAGAGTGCTCAGTGGGATCGAGGTAAGAAGCACAGTATGTTTCACCCACTTTACAACTTAAGTTTCAGCCTTTGTTTTGCTTTTGAGTTTCTACTGCCTCCATTTTTTTGAAGTCCCTGAGGGGTGAAGGGAAGGGAGGACATCTTGGGGCCAGTGGTAACTTTANAGTGGATCCCTCAGACCTCTAGTTCATAACTTTCCCTACTAATATATTTATTTCTTGGAGTGCTGTGGAGCTGTGCTCCAGGCCCTCCCCTACTACTCTGAACACTTTCTTGCTCTGCCCTTGAGCCCTAGACTTCAGTGAAATGTCACAGAGTTNGAGGTGGGTGGAGGCTGCAGCTGGTAAGAGATCCTGGTCTCTGCCCTCACCTCTCTCATGACTTTTTCCCCCAACCAGACAGCTATTAAAAGAAACAACCCCAGGAAGTTTCTGCGAAGTGTTGGAGATGGGGAGACCGTGGAGTTTGATGTCGTGGAAGGAGAGAAGGTTTGGGAGCTGCTGTGGGGTGAAGTTGGCCCGGACTGTGGGAGGGTGGCCTGGTTGTCGGCCTAGGCTTTGACTCTNCTGGGACCAGCTCTGCCTCTGATAGTGAGGATGGGGCCTGGGCTCTCTCACCTGGAATTTGTCGAATGCTATGGCTGTTC
The DNA here is from genome assembly GCA_001675575.1 of Neotoma lepida. NCBI lineage: Eukaryota > Metazoa > Chordata > Mammalia > Rodentia > Cricetidae > Neotoma > Neotoma lepida. The sequence continues at coordinate 369,284 of LZPO01017363.1, read as the reverse complement.
TAGGACATGTCCTAAAGAATCCATCCCTGTCANCAGCCAGTAACATCTGGGTTTCTTCTCTTTAGTTCACCAAGCACTTCATGTCTGTTTTCTACACGGGACCCCAGCCCTAACAGGACCCTCCTCAGTCAGTCCTCTGGAGTGAAGGAGGGGGACAATGGCCCTCTCTATCTCATCCTGTCCTGTCTTTACACTCTGGGGGGAATGTGGCAGTTATTTCTAAGGACAAGTTGTTTCTTCTCAGATGGGTACAAACTCCTTCTGCTGCCCCTGGGGGGAGGGGAGAAAGGAGTGAGTTTGAGGTGTGGCAGGATAGAGGACTTGGGCCAGAAGAAGGGGGACACCAGTGATCTGGCAGGTTTGCAGGTGCTTCATGTTTGTTATCAGGGCAAGTTCTGACTGTTCCCTCTCTGACTCCCCAGGGTGCAGAAGCTGCTAATGTAACTGGGCCTGGGGGGGTGCCAGTGAAGGGCAGCCGCTATGCCCCCAATCGACGTAGGTTCCGTAGATTCATCCCCCGGCCTCGCCCAGCTGCCCCACCACCCATGGTGGCAGAGGCTCCCTCGGGTGGGACTGAACCTGGCAGCGAAGGAGAGCGGGCAGAGGACTCCGGGCAGCGACCTAGACGACGGCGCCCACCACCCTTCTTCTATCGAAGGCGGTTTGTGCGAGGCCCTCGGCCCCCCAATCAGCAGCAGCCCATAGAGGTGAGATAAGAGTTGCAGTCAGGGAGCCAGCTCTCCACATTCTGGAAAGAAGTGGGCCAGTTGTGAGGGCAGAGACCATAGAACCCTCAAAGGAAGTAGACCTGAGACTAGGAAGAGCCAAGCAACGATGNCCTGGCCCAGGGACAGCAGGGGAGCTCAGTAGCTCACCTAGGCCTTGTATATTTCCAGGGCTCCGATGGGGTAGAACCCAAGGAGACAGCCCCATTGGAGGGGGACCAACAACAAGGAGATGAACGGGTGCCCCCACCCAGATTCCGGCCCAGGTACCGAAGGTAAGACTTGGCCTNTGTCCTCCCCTTCAGGGTCCAGTGTTGGGCCCCTGTGAAAGGACAAGAGTTCCAAGAGCCTGGAGCAGATGGGGACAAGAAACCAGGGAATCCTGGGGAAGCGGCTCTGCACTGGGTGCCCTGTCCTGTCGGAGTTGGTTTCTTTTCTAGGCCTTTCCGCCCCAGGCCACCCCAACAGCCTACCACAGAAGGTGGGGATGGCGAGACCAAGCCCAGCCAAGGCCCCACTGATGGCTCCCGGCCTGAGCCCCAGCGTCCACGAAACCGCCCCTACTTCCAGCGGCGTCGGCAGCAGCCCCCTGGCCCCCGGCAGCCTATAGCTGCAGAGGTGAGGGAATGGCTAAGATNAATTGCCCTTTCTGTCCTTTTCCTTTGCTTCTGATTTCAGTCTGTCTGCATCTCTGCTCTTCTTGTCCCTGTCCCTCCTGCCAGCCTGCTTGGCCCACCTCTGGCAGACATTATATTCACCTGGAAACACCAGCACAGGCAATCAAGCCCAGGTTGCCTTGAATGAATGCCCCACCCNCCTCTATCCCCAGCTGTTGGGGGTGTGGACTGTGGGAGCGGTTAGAAGGGATGGGAAGAGGAAAGTTAAGAAAAAGTTGAAGTAGCTTGTAAACAAGTCTTAATTAACCACTGGTCTCCTTAGACCTCAGCACCTATCAACAGTGGGGACCCCCCCACCACCATACTGGAGTGATTCCAACTCAGAGGACACCCAGAGCTACCATCTGGTGAGTACTGCTCCTCTCAGGACAGATGACTAACGGCCAGGGACTGGATTCTGCTAAGTTATCCTTTATGATTTCTCTCTTTTTTTCCTTTCTCTTAGGTATCTGCCAGTTTCCAACTGACTCTACCCAGCATCCCCCTCCCCTCTTTCCCATAATTCATGACATCAAAACATCGGCTTTTCCCTTGAGACTCAGGAGGGCCAAAGCAACAGCCTTTGGCTTTTTTCTCTTTTCCCCTCTCCCCTCCCAAGGGTTGAAGGAAGGGATCCATCCTCACTGTTCAGAGGCATCCGCTCCCTCCCCAAGTCAGGCTGAGAAGGAACCAGCCAGCTCTTAACCCCCTCCTGATTGGTTTTCTCCGCCCATTTATTTTTGTTTCCCTTCGGCCTCCCCCCAACACCTCTGAAGCCATTTTATGAACTGTCATGTGCCACCTGAGCCTCCAATAAAAACAAAAGCAGGCTTTCTTGTTGTCTTGGTCTCTGCCTCTTCTGTTTGAGAATGNAGAATCATTGGTTACTCACTTNTGAACCACCACGTGGGGGATTAGTCTCCATTTACTCCTTGCTCCAGTATCTAGCTGTTGGGTTCTGACAAGAACCCTCATCACCAAGAATCACAGGTCCAATTACTGAGGGGTGAGGTCTCTGCAGTGCCTGGGCACTTGTGAATATAGTTTACAAAACATTTACTGTTAATTAAAGCAATAGATAGAAATCAAAGTAGCGAGCCAGANGTACCCAGCACTCAGGAAGCTGAGTCAGGAGGATTCCTAATTCCAGGTCATCCTGGGCCACATAGACTCTGTCTCAAGAAAACAGTGTTTTAAAAAGTGGGGCATTTGGATTCAGGCCTGTAAACCAGCACTGTAGGAGGCTGAGGCAAGAGGCTTACTGCAAGTTCAAGGCCAGCCTGGGCTGTATAGTGAGACCCTGTTTTGTTTTTTAACGGGGTGGTGAATAACTGATAGGATCTAGACTAGAGGCTTCTGAGCCCTTGACCAAGGCGGAAGAGAGGAAGAGGGCCGGGTGAGGGCATCTGGTCTGTCTTAGCCCACCCTCCAGTTCCTCAATGACAGGACACTCCTCTTCATACAGTGACTTTATGGACGAATCTCTATATATACATTTAATACAGCAGCCCTTGGGTTTCTGCTCCCTACCCATTCAAACATACAAAAATATCCAAAGGCTCCTTCCCAACCAGTGTCTATAGACAGCTTTCAAATCCCCTCTTGCCTTTAGTTGGTTGAAAGCTTTCGGGTCTAGCACCCTTCTTGGAGGGGAACAAGAAAGAGCTGGTACCCACACTAGGCAGCCCTGGGGAACAGGCTAGCCCCCCAAGTCTAGAGACTGACGCTTGCTACTACTGCTCCTTGCCGTGTTCAGGTATATACAGTTGTGTTCCTTTGCCCTGGAAGATGGAGCCTACAGGGACTGAGGAGAGGCTAGACTTTGGGAGGGTGTGTCTTTTGCCCTGGAGGGGTCAAGACAGAACCCCCTTCACCCAGAGTCTATGTGGCAAGAACTCAGTGAAAGGGCCAAGTTGTGGGNGGAGTCACAGCTGGTAGGAAATCGCTGTCTCCCGACTGCCTCTGCTCCTGCTCATCCCACTGAATTCAGTGTGGCACCTCCTCTCCTGCAGGTCCACTTCTCTAAAGGGAACAAAAGTATTCTGGGGCTGAGTCTGGGTAGGGGCAGGAGGAAGGCAGGAGAGGAGAATAGCCCACCGGGTGGCCACAGCCTAGCCACAACACATAAATAATCCAGAAGAGTCACAGGAAGGGAATGAGGGGGCACTTGAGCCACCTTCCCTCANCTTCCCAGTTCTCTAGGCTGCAGTTTTCTCCATCCTGGAGGTAACGGGAAAGAGGGCTAAAGTGCTGTTGAGGAGAGGAGGGGTCTGTGGGGGTGTAGAGGGTGGCTCTCCCACCCTGCCTTGCCCCTCAGTCATTCTCATCTGGCCCTAAGTATTCCAGTTCTGTACTGGGTTTCACCTCCTGCTCTAAGAGGGAAGGTGTCCGGCGGAAGGCTGCGGAGATCTGGTCGAACGTCCGGCCTCTGGTTTCAGGCACTTTGAGGAAGGTGAAGATGAAGAAGCCAAGCAGGAGGACGGCAAATAGAAGGAAGACATAGGGACCCATAGCATCCTGGGACAGTTGGAGAAAGAAGTGTTGATAGAGGGTGGGAAGCCAGAGCTACAGACTAATAGAGAGCTGGGGCTACTTAAGGGAGCAGGTGGCCCCTTCAAGACGCAACAGAAATGACCAGAAATGAAAATTTACATGGAAAACTCCTTTAGCNTTTTAACCTTTGCTATCCTAAGAGTGTACACTTGGAGTACTAATAGCATTAATAGAAAGTTTAGCATTTTATTTCTGGTCTAAATTNTACCACTGCTTATTTTTTAAAAGATAACTCTGCTGCTGGCCCATCTACTTCCACCCACTTCCTTGATTCCGGTGTAGCTCCACCAGCGTGGTCACTCAGAAACTACCTGTGGGACTGGGAGTCCCTGACCACATATCGAGGGAACTGGGGGTGAGTTGCCTTCCCTCTGATAATGGGAGACCGGGCAAAGGGTGGGGAACCTACCGCAACATACTGGAAACCCATGCCAACGATGAAGTTACACGTCCAGTTGGAGAAACCAGCTACAGCCATGGCTGCTGGGCGGGGTCCCTGGCTGAAGAGCTCGGCCACAATAAACCAGGGGATGGGGCCAGGGCCAATCTCAAAGAAGGCCACAAAGCCAAATATGGCCACGATGGAGACATAGCTCATGGCTGGAACCCGTTCCTAGAGACCAGGAGAGAATAGAAAATTTGGTTCTGGCCTCTCTAGATCTCCCCTTGCCCTTGGCCCAGAGAACTGAAATCTCCTTTCCAGGGCTTGTTGGGTGGAAGCTGCCATTCTAGGCTAGAACAGGCCCTGGAGCATCCCTTGTCCACCCCCTTTTTAGACAGGGTCTCACAGTGTTACCCAGACTGGCCTTGAACTTGTAAGCCTTCCAGCCCAGTCTCCCANGTGTTGAGCTGCCCTGGGCTGCCATTTTGTTGGCTACCTCCGGGAGTTTCAAGGCGGAGACATATTTTTGGTCTCTTGTTCCTATAATGGTTGATTCCCTCTTGGCTCTGAAGATGTGTCTTTGGGAATTATTGCTCCTGAGGCCTCACAGGGACTGCTAGACCTGTGCTATAGCTAGGCCCCAGTGTGGCCAGGGTACCCCAGAAACATGGAGCACAGACTCCAGAACCGAGCACCCATGGTCCTGGCACACCACATGGTCAGCCACAGAGCCTCTTGAGGTCACTCCCATGGGTTAGACTGCTGTGTCTTCACAGCCCCAGCCTCACCAGCAGAAGTAGAGCCACAGTCATCAAGATGGCACAGCCACACATGCCTGCCAGGCCCAGGAGATGGAGTGTCCGTCGCCCAGCCCGTTCTACTAAGAGCACCTGTGGAGGGGGGCAGCTGGTCAGTTGGGNACAAATAAGAATAGGACCTCTAGGGCACCCAGGGCTAAAAAACCAGGGAGGTGGCCATTCCACAGGCAAGCAGTTACCGAGACCAATGTGAAGACGGTATTGACCACACCAGCTCCTATGGTGGCGTAGGCTGGTTGTCCTACCCCAGCTGACTCGAAGATGCTGGTTGAATAGTAGAAAACCTAGATGTGAGAGAGCAGGAAATGCAATGGCAGTGATGTCTGGTCCTTCATTCCAACCACAGCAAACTGGATAGAACCTAAATGCCAACGGAGGAGATGCCTTGCTCCCTTCTCCCTCCCCTCNGGGCTGCCTGGGTCTCCGAACGTACAGCATTGATGCCCGAGAGCTGCTGGCTCAGCTGCAGTACAACAGCAATGATCAGAGGCTGTCGGTGGGTGCGGCTGCCCAGGAGCTGGAGCAGGGACATCGGACGCTCTCGCTCCAACTTCCGCTTCTCATCCTTCAGCTCAGCCAGTGCGTCAGACACATCGGCCCAGCCTGTCAGGCGCTTCAGACCTGGGGGTGGGGAAGGTCAGGCCTTATGGAGCCTGAGAGGAGGCTGGGAACTAGCCAGATGGGGCGGAGGTGTGAGCCTGGGCTATATGCAAAGTGAGAGCTCACTCTTTCGGGCAGGCCCCTCCAGGTTCCGGATGATGTAAAGGTATCTGGGGCTCTCAGGACAGAAGGGCAGGAGAATCAGCTGCAGGAGGGCAGGAAGTACTGTGATAGCCAGCAGCAGTGGCCACAGGGTAGCTGTGCCCAGCATAGACTCCAAGCCCAACACCTGTGGGAGAAAGTAGGCAAGATAGTAAAGGTGTCTTTAGTTTCCTTCCTGCTCAACTATAGATGTCCAAAACAACTCCTACTCCCTCCCAGCTCCCTATTTACCTGGGCAATTAAAATGCCAATGACAATGGCCANTTGGTTGAGAGTTCCCAGAGCACCCCGAAGATGAGTGGGGGCGATTTCTCCCACATACATAGGCACCAACCCTGAAGTTAGCCCTGGGCAGAAGGAAGAAATGAGGGCTGNGGGTGGCTGCATATTCCCTTACAGAAGGCCAAACATGATTGAGGACATCAGGGGCGCAGAATACATCCACAGCACCATGGGTACCTGAGTAAGCACCAATGAGGAACCGTCCCAGGATGAGTAGCTCATAGGAGGCAGCTGCATTGGCTAGGCCCATGAGGGTGCCCCCCAGCACGGCCAAGACATTGTTGGCCAGCATAGCCCTTTTCCTGGCAGGCACACAAAGAGGAGGGCTGGTCAGGGCACCCATGCTACGGCCCCCCTTCCTACCTCCCCATCCCGGCTCCAGCTCCATACCTTCCCAACCATTGAGAAATGATGCCAACGAGAAAGGAAGAAATCATGCCGCCCACAGAAAAGATGGCCACGGAGAGAGCCCAAAGGGTAGTGAGAGTGCCTTGTGGGATGGAATTGGGTCCCTCAGGACCCTGCCTCCCCAGCCACGTNGCATTGTAGCTCTGTTCAATCACCTGGGGGAACAACATGGGAGTGAATCTAGAGGCCTTTCTCTTTGCATCACCTCTGAGTACGCTCCCCCTGTCGGCTGTAGGTCTCTCACCTTCTGTGGGGCATTGATGACCCCAATGTTGTAGCCAAACTGAAGGGAGCCCAGCACAGCTGAGAACACAGCAAGGACCAGCGTCCCAGTCACTCGCTGCCGAGGGGGTTCCCCATCCTGGACAGACAGAAAGAAAGGGAGGCATGTCACATAGAATCATGCTTGGCTTCCTTCAGGGGCCCAGGCCCAGCTGGAGCATGAAGATGCTGGGCTCCATCCAACATACTGGGTGAGAGAAAGTGGGGCCATATTAGGAATTGTTCAAAGATCTCACTGTAAACAGAACTCAACAGGAACCTGGGCATGGAGGAAAAACGGATGTCTGTGTNCATATTACAGGAAAATGAGGATTTGAACCTCAGAATTCCCCTGTGACCTTGAGGTGGGCTTAGATTTGTGTGACCTTGGGTAAGTCACTTCCCTACTCTATAGGGAACCTAGGTTCCTCTTCNGTGAGGTGATATTGCCTCCCTGGGATACCTATCAGTCTGTGAAAACACTGCAAAAATAAAAATCAACTGTTAATAGTATCCCAGACATTGCCTACAACTGATAAGCGTAGCATTAGCATCAGCCCTAATCCTCATCTCTTCCTTCTGGAAGTTCTCTCGGCTGGCTCCAGCAGGCCTTCAACAGGCCCAAGAAGGGCCATTCCAGAAAGGACATCTGGGTCATTGCTTTGGGGTGGCTTTTAAAGTCTCAGCCTAACCTTCCCTCAGCTCTTAAGCTGGGACTAAGTACTGGGGGATATGACAGGGGATTTTAGCAGGGAGAGCCATGCCCAAGGGAAGAGAGGAATGGTGGTGGTGTGAGGGGCGGTGGCAGTGGTGGCTGCTGCTGGCGGCACAGTCTGTCTCCAAGCGGAAACCTGAGCTGGGGGGGACACTCCCCTCTGCCCCTCCACCCACCGCAAGGCCAAGAGAAAGTTCAGCCTCCTGGAGAACCGCCAGGAGTGGGGGTGGGGCCCCCGAAGTGCCTGGGTCCCAGAAACACTGTGAGTCTGAACAGACCCGCAGCTCCGGGAGGTGAGACTCTGGATCTGCCTTCCCAAGTAGAGTCGAGGGCAGGGTGTCACTCAAGGCTGCGACAGTAAGACAGGAGACAAACTCTGGATTCGTCAGAATCCAGTCGTAGCCTGGGCGCGTGAAGAGTCTTTACGATCCACTAGGTCTCTTGGCGGAATTGGAATCTGACGGTCACGGGTTGTCTAGGCTGAGTATAAATAGCCAGCCCCCCATTTCCAACCCCTGCGCCTGCGCNGGAACCGCCTCCAAGTTGACCCCAACTTCGACCCCAGCCCAAGACAAACCAGACCCGCGTCCCCGATTCGCCCCCGAATGCTGAACCTTACTTCAGAGCCGATTTGCTGGAAACCCGACGGCATCTTGTTTTAAAGGAACTGAAGACTTTACTGCAGTAAGAAAAAGCGAATGGGGTATCTGGCCCCGGCCTGGAGGGCAGAAGGAGAAGATCCCGGCGTCCCGACGTGATGTGCACAGGGCGGGTCTGGTGGGACCCACTGCCACAAGCCAAGGAGCCGGAGAGCACCAGGGCTCTCCGGGACCTAGTGAGAACCGCTTGGGGGGAAAAGATGCGGGGAGCTGTAGCCACCTCCTCACTCCCGCCCCGCCATGGGCCACGCCCCTCATAACACCCATTGGCCAGGAGCCCGCACACCCCAAAAGGCCACGCCCCCACCCCTAGCCCAGTGCGGGCAGGGGAGACACGCCCCTATGGTTCCCGCCAGCCACCGAGTTTCCAAAGTAGGGTTCTTGGAACAAAAGGATCCTCCCGCCATCCAAAATCTTGGACTGCGAAATTTCTTAAAGAGTTGAGTGCAGCTGGTCCCCCTGTGAGGTCGAAGAGGAGGACATGGGCTAAGGTGCACTTGCCAGGGTACCGGGTAAATCCAGCAGGCTGACACAGAGCGCGCGGGTGTGTGTGTGTCAGAAACAATGCCCCGAAGTAACCCGGAGTGGCTATTTTTAGCTCCCACGTTAGGCTCCGCCAAATGTCAGGTCCCGGGTGTCCCAGCCTGTCCCGAGCGGGGGAGGGCAAGGGAGATGGAGCCTTAAAGGGTCCGCGACACGCTTCCCACAAGGGGGACGACTCAAGGGACCAATAGCTTCCGTTCCCAGTGTCTAGTCGCCCTTTCTTTCCACGCATCCCTGGGCGGGGCGCTGCCGACCGGTCCGTCCCCTCCACACATTCCCTACCTTGGTTTCTGGAGGGGGCCCAAGGGACAGGTGCTCACGCCAGCCACACTACCCTCCCTGAAGTCCTTGAGCCTCCNAGCATGTGCTGGCCGCGTGGGTGACATGCTTTCCAGAGTCAGCTCCTGTTTTGGGTCTCCAGCTGAGAGGGCACGACCTAGGCACGTCCAGGGAGAGAGACGCCAGACCGTGTAGAGAGCTCGATTCAGAAACCGCGCCTGAGAAGTACAAGGCTGTAGCTCCACCTAGAGGGAGAGTGAGGAACCTCCGTGAATTGGACCAGGGTAGCTATCCTCCGGTCTGTGAGGTCTCTTCTATTAACAGTTCCCCGGAGATTTCATTAACCTACAATCCAACTCTCTCTGGAGCGCCAGACCCACGTGTCTAGCTACTGCCTGAANGGTGCAGTTCATAGGGCGAATATATACAAACATGGACCTCCTCCTAATTTCCTTACCCCAAGGAGTTCATCTCCATGCTGGAGGTTGGGGTCTTCCCGGCATTGGTGTTGTGACTTCCTTCCTCTCTTGCACTTTGGTTTTCTCCATCTGTGCCATTACCATTTTAGTCCAGACTATCGTGACACGATTGCTTTCCCCTGGCTCCCCTCTTCCCTTAAAAGGAGGGTACAGGGGCTGGAGAGAGGGAGGGCTCAGCAGTTAAGAGCACTGACTGCTCTTCCAGACTCAAGTTTGATTTCCAGTACCCACATGGACGCTACAACACCTGTAACTTCAGTTCCAGGGGATCCTACACCCTTTTCTGGATTCTATAGGCCCCAGGTACACGTGTGTTACACAGACATACATACAGGCAAAACACTCATTCACATAAAAAAATAAAATTAGGGGGCTGGAGAGGTGGCTCAGAGATTAAGAGCACTGGC
>LZPO01017363.1:326251-343116 GCA_001675575.1 Neotoma lepida | reverse complement strand
ACACCAAAAAACCAATCTCAGCTGTGCATAGTAGTTCACATCTGTAATCTAAGCATTCCAGAGGCAGAGCCAGGTGGCTCTCTTGTAAGGTCCAGGCTAGCTTAGTCTACATAGTGAAATCCTGTCTCAAAATCAACCAACCATCCAAAACCAAAACNAACCACCCCACAAAACTCAAATCAAAAGGTCAAAAACAGAATAATAATAGCGTTCACAAAGGTCTGCGTTTTATACAAAGGCAGGTTAATTAGCTGAACAAGGAGGACCTTTAAATATGTTCATTGGATAAATGAAGGGAAGATTAACAGAGAAATGTATTAGGGGAAGAATGTGGGGAAGGTGAAGGGATTAACTAATATAGCAAGAAAGCCAGGCAGCGCTGGNGCAAGCCTTTAGCACGGGAGAGGCAGAGATCTCTGTGAGTTCAGGGCCAGCCTGGTCCACAGAGAGTTCCAGGACAGCAGGCCTACACAAAGAAAGCCTGTCTCAACCCCCTACCCACCCCCGCCCCAAACAAATAAATCATAGCAAGAGTAAGAAATATGTGTGAAGGTCTGAGAGGGGTAAGGGGGTTGTCGTAGGAGAGGCAGACTGGGAGAAAGAACTGAAAAAGGGTTAGGGAGGGTGGTGACAGGCACATTGTGTCATTGGACTCCTAGGGTCTGGANGGTGGAACCATGGACTGAAAGTCGGGGAAGAAGCAACAATATAAAAGGGAGGAACGAGAAATTTGGAAGACGCGCTGGGAGGAAGGATGGGGTCAAAGTTTCGGAAAGTAGGAAGGAGTGTAAGGTTGAGATAGGGCTCTTAAAGAGTGAGTCAAAGACCACCTTGGGGAGTCAGATGCTAGAGTGGGTGGGAGGGGGCGTGAAGGGGCACACGGGTCCCTGGAAGCTCAGAATGCGGGAAAGTGGTCTCTTATACACATCTAGGAGTGTATAAGAGACAGGGGTGGGAGGGGGCGTGAAGGGGCACACGGGTCCCTGGAAGCTCAGAATGCGGGAAAGTGTGTGGTGGGGAAGCAGTTGAGGAGAGTGGAGGGTAGGCTTGAAACGGCACCTGGGGAGGGTGCTGGGCGTGGCAGAGACTCTGACCTAGGCCTTACCCTCCTCCGCACCCTCAAAGGCTCTCAGTGTTTTCTTCCTTTAGCAGAAGGAGTCTTGATATTGGAGGAGACACTGACAGGCTCAGGTATTAAGTCCTGTTACCTACCACTGGCTTCAGGGACCAGGCATGTGGGCTGTTAGCCATGCCTCGTGGAGGGCTTAAGAAGTGACCCAGCGGGTCGCTTAGATCACATCTCTGGAGCAGAAATCCCTAGAAGATTGTAGAATGGGTGATTTTGCCGTAATGGGTTAGGACCCCTGAAGATGGGACAGGCCATGCATGGTAGGAGACTGAAGAAAAAGGAGCTGAGCGTGGAGGTGAAAGTCGGGCTTAGACATACAGTACGCGCCGAAACCCGCAGGAAAAAGGGTGGCAAGGAGCCTTTCCAGGGGCGTCTATGGGAACTGGCTCCCCAGCAACCCAGGCGCACCTGTATGGAAAGGAGATAGGGGCAACCTGGAGTCTGCAGGGGACTCGGACCCCAGGGACTTCTGCGAAGCCTTCGCCTACTTCCCATCAGCAGTTAGAGCCAGGCAAAAGAAGGGGCGTGACACTGGCGCTCAGGTTTCTTCCTCTTCACCTGGACAAGGAGGGGGTGGGGGCCAAGACTTCCGGTTCAGGTGAGTGTCCCTTCGGTGACGTCAGGTCACCCTCGACTGCCCCTCTGGTCCCGCCCCAGCTCCCGCGCTCCCGTTGCCTGCGGGGGCGCGTCCCCGACGCCCTACATATACTCAGGTGCGCCGCACCTGTTCGCCCGCACCTGCCGCCTCCCGGCCCTGCTCTCCGCCGTGCACCGCAGCCTGGGGCCCAGGGGCCCGCAATCTTCCCGGGGGCCACGCCCTAACGGCCCCACACTTCTTTGGGTAGCCTCTGAGCACGCCGGAGGGGACCGCCTGGCTTTCGGGGGGCCCCTTTTGTCTGGAACCTGTCCTTCGGGCGAAGCCAGTTCCCTCTGCTGTGAGAGTGTCGCTTCACCGGAGGGGACGATTTGTGTTTACCTCGGTTAACAAGATTTGCAGTTAACCGGCCAAAAAAAAAAAATCTTTTTCCTATCTCTAGGTGACTTAAATCTCCATCCAAATTTTCTTGTGTTGCTTCCCAGATTTTGTTTTCTTGTCGGGTCGCCCTCCCGGCGCGTCCCATCTTTTCTGAGACGGAAATGGCCAATTCGGGCCTGCAACTGCTGGGCTTTTCAATGGCCATGCTTGGCTGGGTGGGCCTAATAGTGAGCACTGCCATTCCGCAGTGGCAGATGAGCTCCTATGCGGGCGACAACATCATCACAGCCCAGGCCATGTACAAGGGGCTCTGGATGGAGTGCGTCACGCAGAGTACCGGCCTGATGAACTGCAAAACCTACGACTCGGTGCTCGCCCTGCCGGGTAAGGCCTCGGGACCGACGGGGCGGACGTGCCCCGAGTCAAGGTGGCGGGTTGGGTGTGGGGCAGGGCCGAGGACGCCCGGCCTGGAGCTCGAGGTTGCCAGGGAGGAGGAAGTGGACGCCTTGAGTCCAGTCGGTGGGACCGGGAGGAAGAGGGCCTGGGACCTGGCAGTCGCACGTGGGCTCACACCCCTCTGCCAGTCTTGAAGGGGGGAGTCCTGGGAAGAGGCACCCCCTCCCCGGCCTCAGTCTCTGTCTTCTGCTTCTTTCTCTGGGACAAAGGGGGATCGGGACGGAGGCAGAATTGTGCCCTCGTTAGACGTGGGACCGTACTTGTGGCCTCTAATCTTATCGGCCGATTAGCTGAAGCCACAAACCCGGTGGCCTCGATAGCGGGGGCAGACCTAAGACACGCGCCGGCCGGTGTGGCTCAAACGAGGGCCCTGGCCACCACCTGCACTTCCCTTTCGCCCCCTTTCTCCCTTCCCCCTACCTGGCGCGGTTTCATCGAAACCTCGGCGCCCCGGGCGGGTTCTGGAGCGCGGGGCGGGGCCCCCGGGGAGCTGGACGGCCGCGGTGGCGGGATGGGGGCGGGAACTGTCTGCACAAGGTCTGTCTTGGACCGAGGGGGCCCCAGGCAGGCGGTGGAGCTCAACTGGCACACTACGGTCCAGGGGTTAGTGGGCGCGGTCTGCAGCCCTTAGGCTGGCGCCATCCTAAGGCTACCTGCCATTTCCAGCATTGACCTCCTCCTTCCTCCTCCTCTGCAGCGTCCTTGCAGGCTACTCGAGCCCTAATGGTGGTGTCCCTGGTGTTGGGCTTCCTGGCCATGTTTGTCGCCACGATGGGCATGAAATGTACGAACTGTGGGGGAGATGACAAAGTGAAGAAGGCCCGTATAGCCATGTGTGGAGGCATTGTTTTCATCGTGGCAGGTGAGCCACAGGTCAGGGTGGGACCAAGGGCTCTCTTCCACCCAGATCATTGCCAANGTCTTGGTTTGGACACCCAATACCAGAATCTTTCTCTTTCTAGGTCTTGCTGCCTTGGTAGCATGCTCCTGGATTGGTCATCAGATTGTCACAGACTTTTATAACCCCTTAACGCCCATGAATATTAAGTAAGTCTTCTAGGGAGACAAATCTGTAGACTTGGGACAGGGAGGAGGACATCAGACCTGAGTTTTGACTCCCTTTCTCTCCACAGGTACGAGTTTGGTCCTGCCATCTTCATTGGCTGGGCAGGGTCTGCTCTGGTCATCCTGGGAGGTGCCCTGCTCTCTTGGTCCTGTCCTGGCAGTGAAAGCAAAGCTGTATACCGTGCACCCCGCTCCTATCCTAAATCGAATTCTGCCAAGGAATATGTGTGAGCTGGGGTGCTCAGCCTGTGGGCAAGGTGTGGGACAAAGGCCTCCTGGTCACTCCATCCCTCAACACCATGTACAGCTCGGGGGAGGGGGGGCAATTAGGGGAGGGGCTGGGAGAAGACAAAACATGGGGTGTGCTTTTGTACAGTAATAAAAATGAAGTTTTGGAAATGAGGTGTCTTTCCAGGCCTCCTTCCTCCACACCCAGATCCTTGCACAGGAGCTGGCACTTCCAACAGCCAAACTGAGTGCAGTGCCAGCGGGAGGTGTGTGTGTGTGGGGGGCTAGGCCTTTAATCCCCATTGTTAGGCCTAATGCCTAGACTGTGGACTCAGGGTCTTACCCATGCTCCCCTAAACTTTTTATCCTAAAACCTCTTTTTAAATTAAAAAAAAAAAACAACCCTTTTCTATTTATAGCCAATGCTATATGGATATGTACATGTAGGTCAGAGGACAGCTTTGTGGAGTGGGGTCTTTCCTTCTACCTTTCTGTGGGCTCCAGGGATTGAACTCAGGTCATCAGGCTTGTGGCAAGTACCTTTACCTGCTGAGCTATCTCACCAGCCCCAACCCCCAACATCTACTCTTCTTTGTTACCAAGGAGCTTTTTTGATTAATACACACATATATACCTTTTATTAGAAATGGGCACGGGAAGAGGGGAGCTTCTTATTCTCTTGCTATACACTACGCTCTCACCACACTTTTTCGCCCAACTTAGATGTTACTCCTTGGCTCACAGGACAGGGCCTCCAGAGACAAAGCAACAAAGGGAGGGTAGGGACCAGGTAAGGTCTCTCTGAGCCAGTCGTCTTCTCCCATTTGTCTAGTCAAACATCTAGGTCATCATCTGGGTCTTCTTCGTCCACATCATCAAAAGCATCTGGTTCATAGAAGATACGGCTAGTTGTCTGGCCTGGTCCAGGGCGCAGCAGAGCTTGCTGTCTGAGGAAGGAAGAAGTGATGATGATGAGGGTGGGTGATGAGTCAGGTCTGGAAAGTTCCTTCTAGGTGACAGTGATACTTGCTTAGGTAACCCATCCTATGTCTCTGTCATTTTCTTGGTCTAAGTTCCAAGAGTAATCAGAGCTGAAGTACCTCTAGGCCCTGCAATGGGGACTGTCTTGTACTACTCTAACAAAACTCAAGTCCTTAGCAGCTGGAAGGCAAAGATTCTTCAGTCCTGCTTTTCATCCACCCACACACCAGGCACAGAACAAGAGGCAGCTCCTGAGCCCTTGTGAATCAGCCCTGACCACACCCATAGACACTGCAGTTTTGGTACTGCGGCTTGGACAAAAGGGCCACCTCCCCACCTGGTCTGGCTCAGCCAGGGCCCACAGCTCTACTGGAGAGAAAGGTCCTCTATCATTGTGGGAACCCTGCATAGGTGGGTAGGGAACCACTCCCTACAGTTGTCTCTGGAGGTGGACTTCAGCCCCTATAAAATCTTGAGGTTAATCAATAACCTGTCATCACCCCACCTTTCTGTGACCCAGATGCTGAGATCCCAAGCCGTAACCTTACTTTTCAGAGCTGAACTGGAAAGGCAGAGTGAGGCTGTCTCTGGCTTCTCTTTCTTTCTTGGATAAGTGAAGGTTAAAGGTCAAATGAGTCGTGGGATCCACCTGTAGGTACAAGTGCTATTGTTGATCAGTTCTACTTTTCAACCCCAGACCCCCAACATCTTCCGAGACAGGGTTCTGTGTAGCCCTGGCTGTCCTAGGACTTAAGAGATCTGCCTGCCTCTACCATCTGGCATTTTTTTTTTCCTTTATAACTTTCATTTTATGTCCATTGGTGTTTTGCCTGCAGATGGCTGTGAGAGTGTCAGGGCACGCACTGCCACTGCCTGGCTAATCTCTAGCTTTATTTTTCCTTTTGCCAGACTCTAAGCTCACACCCTTGGTCTGGCCCTGCCACTTTTAGATACCTGGGTTGTGTGAGGATCTGGGTGTTGCTCAGAATGGAGCGGAGGCCTCTCGTGGAGATCCAGGCTGAAGTCAGGAAGAATGGAGAACCACCAAGTCTAGGGAAGAAAAAAATATCCCATTTGTTTGCTGTAAGACAGCATCCTTAACTGGTTAAGTTAATGGGCTCTTTTATTTTTTTTTATTTTTTGGAGACTGGATCTCTCTAGCCCTGGTGATCTGGCTGCCTCTGCCTCCCAAGTGTGTGCCACTGTGGCTGGCTAGTATATGGCTCTTGAGTAGCGCAACCCTGAGTTCAAATCCTGGGCATTTCTCTTGGTGTTTATTACTTAAGCAAGTGACTTAAATTTTAACATCCCCGGATTTTATTTTCCAGTCTGAAAAACAAGGATAAAACAATTACTTCACAGGGCAGCTGTGAAGACTGAATGAGGAAAATGACAGGAAACACAGGGAAGGGACTGGTAATACAGCTCAACGGCTGTGTGTGTGCTGAGAATGTTTAAGGATCTAGGTTTGATCCTCCACACAGCACAAAATATAAACACAGGATTCTAGGCATGGTGGTACATGTCCTTTTATTTTATTTATTTATTAATTATATATACAGTATTCTGCCTGCATGCGTCCCTGCAGGCCTGAAGAGGGTACCAGATCTCATTACAGGTGGTTGTGAGCCACCACATGGTTGCTGGGAATTAAACTCGAGACCTCTGAAAGAGCAGTCAGTACTCTTCACTGTCTCTCCAGCCACAGTGGTACGTGTCTTTAACCTCAGAACTTGGGAGGCAGAAGCAGGTGGATCTCTTCAAAGTTAGTCTTAAAAAAAAAAAAAAAAAATCCAGTTCTAGGGCTACATAGTGAGACCCTGCCTCAAACAAAACGAAACCAAACAAATCAATAACACACAATTAATTAGATGAGCTTTCCTTGTTTTTCCTGAGACAGAATCTCAGGTATCACATAGACCAGGCTGTCCTTGAGCTTACTAGGTACACTTTTAACTCCTGATTTCCCTTCCTCTACCTCCTAAGTGAACATCAGTTTTTATTGCTCTTCCTATCATGCTGCCTGTCCTGGCTAGTTTTATGTCAACTTGATAGAAGCTAGAGTCATCTGAAAGGACGGAACCTCCATTGAGAAAATTCCTGTCTGATCCAGCTGTAGGGTATTTTCTTAATTAGTGATTGATGGGAGAGGGCCCAGCTCGCTGTGGGTGGGGTCCCTCGTGGGCTGGTGGTCCTTGGTGGTGTTATAAGCAGGCTGAGCAAGCCATGAGGAGCAAGCCAGTAAGCAGCACTCCTCCATGGCCTCTGCATCAGCTCCTGCCTCCAGGTTCTTTGTCCTGATTTGAGTTCCTGGCCTGGCTTCCTTCAGTGATGACTACAACATGGAAGTGTGAGCCAAACCCTTTCCTCCCCAACTTGCTTTTGGTCATGGTGTTTCATCACAGCAATAGAGACCCTNACTGAAACACTGGCCCTTCTCTGATCCTAATCTCCAGTCTTCTCTATTGTTTTCCTGACCTGGTAAGTTGCACGTTGTTGGGGCCTTCGATAGAGGACAGAGGCTGAAGTCTGGCCCATTTTACCACTCACAGTCACCTCTGTGTGAGCAAGGGTGCCCAGCGCTCCAATGGGGCCAGGACCGTGAAGTTCTTCATGTAGTAGGCCCAGGACACGGACCTGCTCTTCTAGGGAGTTAGCACCTGGACAGGGACAAGAAATGGAGATTATGAAAGATACAAGGTAGCATTTAGCTGAAGGCCTTGGAATAAACAGTGAAGCTAAGAAAGGAGAGGCCCACATCCTCCCACAATTGAACCTACCTTGGCCAATCTTACTATCCCACCATACTGCTCTGTGCCTTTACTAGCCCACACCTTCATTATCCAATTCAGATCTGATTAGGGGAGCACTGACTTTTATCGTCAGCACGACATGAACACCGTTACCATGTGTCTACAAACTTTGCAGCCTCATCAATTACTGAATTGCTTCTATGCTATGGGTATCAGGTAGTGTCTTCCTTCCTTTCTGGGAATATTAACAGTATGATACACTGTCCCAAACACTTTGGCACATTTTATTTTTTACATTTATTTTATGGGTGTTTATGTATACATGTGTATGTTCCATGGTGTGTATGTGCCATGGCATGCTTGTGGAGATCACAGGCTAACTTTTGGAAATCTTTTCTTCTTCCAACATGTGGGACTCAGAGGTTGAATAAACGTCCTTAGACTTGGGGTAAGCATCTTTATCCTCTAAGCTGTCATGCTGGCTGGCCCAATTTGGCACATTTTATTTATTTATTTACTCATTTATTTATTTATTTTTGAGACAAGGTCTAACTAGATAGCCTTGACTGGCATGGATCTCAATCTATAGACCAGGCTGGAGATCAGCCTGCCTCTGCTAGGATTAAAGGTGTGTGTCTTTCCACAGCCAGCTCTAATTTAAAAAAAAAAAAAAAAAAAAATGGGTTCTTTTGATTGATGTGTATGGGTGTCCAGAGGCCGGAAGAGGGTGCTGAGCTTCATTTCCAGCCACGTTTACTTCTTTGTGTCTCTTATGAGAACAAGCCTCTATAAGGCAATGACCCAGCTGTAAGGTCAGTCTGTAGTTTTCCATTATTTAAAACTGTAACTGACACTGTATTTATATGTGTAAAGTAAGTGAGGAGGAGCTGGAGATGGCGCCCAGTTATTAAGCATGCCTGCCTGGTAGACAAGAAGCCCTGGGCTTTAGCCTCAGCAGCTTTTACACTGTGCATGGTAGGACGGGGCCTACACTTAGCCTCAGGAGGCCAAGGAAGGAGATCAGAAGCTCAAGGTTGATCCAACCTCTTCGCCCAGCCAGATCCTGTACATCCTTCACCAGGATCTAGCTGCACTGAGACCATTACAGCAACCCATAACTAACCAGAATGCAGAGAACAAGTGACTGTGTGGTGGCCACGCCCCACTGACATCTCTACAACACAACTCCTGAACCTGAGGCTCAGGGATCATCTTGGAAGAGGGGACAGAAAGATCGTGAGAGCCAGAGGAAAAAGAAGTTTGTGCTGAAGATTTCTTTTCTTTTTAAAGATTCATTTTTTTTCCTGTATTTTATGTCTATGAGTGCTCTGTCTTCATGCACACCAGAAGAGGGAATCAGATCCCATTACAGGTGGTTGTGAGCCACCATGTGAGAGCTGGGAATTAAACTCAGGACCTCTGGAAGAGCAGCCAGTGCTCTTAACCGCTGAGCCATCTCTCAAGTCCTCGCTCTGAAATTTCATCTTCTAGCAATGTCAGAGAAGCTATACCCATTAAGTCTCATTAACATGGCTGCCTAAGTAAGACCCCAACAAAGGAGACCCCAGCAGACATGCTAACACGGAAGGGGGTAAAAACTCAGAGCCTCAGCACTAGACAAACAATTACAGGCAACTAAGGAATGCGGGGAGGGGGGAAATAATCTTCCCAAAGGAAAAGGCCACCAAATTGTTACATAACACCAAGTGGTCAGCCTGAAATCATACACATATAAGTAACATTGTACAAACTGAACAGGTTGTATTTATATATTTAGGAATATGTATCTATATAACAAAGAAAAAGAAGCCATGAATTTGGGGGGAGGTGAACATGGAAGGGGAATATAATGTAATTACATATTTTAAAATATTATTCAAATAATAAAAAGAAACTTGCTGGGTGGTTGTGGTGCACACCTTTAATCCCAGAACTAGGGAGGCAGATGATCTTTGTGAGTTTGANGCCAGTCTAGTCTACAGAGAGAATTCCAGGACAGCTAGGACTACACAGAGAAACCCTGTCTCAAAAAAAACCAAAACCAAAACCAAAAGCCAAAACCCAAAAACAGTAACAACAAAAAAACCAAAACCAAACAAACAAAAAAAGGAAACTGTCTAAGTACACCAGGACTTAATGTATAAACGGGCACATAATGTATAAAGATGTAATTTGTGACAACATAAAATGCTCAGGAAAAAAGTTGTTGAAGGCCATCCTTGGCCATACACCCAGTTGAGGCCAGCTTTGATTGTTCTGAACAATTCGTACATAAAGAGAAGTTAACAAAACAAAACAAACAACAACTGGGCTGGAGAGATGGCTCTGCAGTTAAGAGCACTAGCTGCTCTTCCAGAGGACCTGAGTTCCATTCCCAGCAACCACTTAGTGACACACAACCAACCACCTCTAACTTCAGTTACATGGGATCCAGTGTCCTTTTTTGGCCTCTGCAGGCACCAGGCACACACATGCTGCAGACATATGTGAAGGCAAAAAAAAAAGAAAAAAAAATCACATAAAATCAAAACAAAATCCTTGTACTTTCTTAACCTGGTGTGGTGGTGCAGTTCTAGCAGTCTGGAAGCAGAGGCTCTAGAGTTCTAAGCAACCTTGGACTACAGGCCCTGTATAAAAATAAAACAAACAAAACACGCCACCCAGGACTGGAGAGACGGCTCAGCATTTAAGGGGTCTTACTTCACAATCCTGAGGACCAGATCTGGATCCCAGCACCTGTGTAATAAGCCCAGTGTCCAGGTACATGCTGTAACCCCAGCTCCAAGCAGGGTAAGCTGGGGATTGCTAGTCCTAGGTTCAGGGAGAGACTCTCCCTCAAAGAAACAGACAAAGAGTGACAGAGAAGGCAACCAATTCCCTCTTCTGGCCTCCATTTGCAAAGGTACATGAACCTGTACATTTGCATATACTCACAGACATAGGAATGCATCCTCACAAAGATACAAGTTTTTCTCGGCTTTTGTTTTTCAAGACAGGGTTTGTGTAGCCCTGGTTGTCCTGGCCTCAAACTCAGAGATCCACCTGTCTCTGCTTTCCGAGTGCCGGATTAAAAGGCATGAGTCACCACTGCCTGGCCCCTCACCATGCAGCTCCAGCTGTATCAAACTCAAGAGATCCACCCGCCTCTGCCTCCTGAGTGCTGGGATTAAAGGTGTGTACTACCATGTCAAGCTGGACACACACAGTCTTAAAACAACAAATCTCCAACAATCAACACTCCATCTTCCAATTCTCCCCAAAAGGTTAAGGAGATGGCAGAATACGGGACTGGGGATCCCTGATGCCTCTCATTGGAGTGGAAAGGAAGGGGTGATGTCGTTTGGCAGGAGGAAACTCACCTGGGGAGGCTCTTGGCTGGCTCAGAGAATGCAAGGTTTGACAGAGTGTAACACAGGGAATGTGAAACAACAGCCAGCTGAGAGAATCAAGAGCAATGGTGACAGGGCCAGGGTCCGTCCTTCTGCACATGGCTCTTAAGGTTCCTAGAGGTCCTTCAGGAACAGCTTCACCAGCTTTTGACCAGTTAAGAGGGTCTTTGAAGAGGTCATGGTAAACCAGGCTATAATGGGAAAACAGAAGACATGTTACAACCTTCAACTTCTTCCTGATTTATTTTTTTGGTTTTTTTAGACAGGGTTTCTCTGTGTAGCCCTGGCTGTCCTAGAACTCACTCTGTAGACCAGGCTGGCCTTGAACTCACAGAGATCTGCCTGCCTCTGCCTCNCGAGTGCTGGGATTAAAGGCATGCGCCACCACCACCCACCTCTTCCTGATTTTTGGACTTTTTTTTTTTTTTCCCTCAATTTTCACCAATACCTTACATTTAAGTGAAAGCTAATAACTGAAAGGATTTAGTGCTTGACAGCAGACTTTGGTGTCTCATAACCTAAGTTCTAATGTTGACTTTGGACCTTGTCCAGGGTCACCTAACTGAAAACTCTACCCTTTGAAGTCCTTGTGACATTTGTTCTAAACTCCCCTTCTGGGGGTTAGAGAGTTGACTTAGTAATGAAGAGCCTAGTAGGCTTACAACTGCCTATTACTTGACTTTCAAGGGCTCTGCTGCCTTTTTCTCACTTCCACAGGCACTAACACCCATGTGCACATATCCACATACATATACATTAGTAAAAGAATAAATCTTGGTGAGGCAGTGGTGGCTTACGCTTTTATTTTTTTATTTTTTTAAAGATTTATTTATTATGTATACAGAAGAGGGCGCCAGATCTCATTACAGATGGTTGTGAGCCACCATGTGGTTGCTGGGAATTGAACTCAGGACCTCTGGAAGAACAGTCAGTGCTCTTAACCTCTGAGCCACCTCTCCAGCCCGGCTTATGCTTTTAAACCCAGCACTCAGGAGGCAGAAGCAGCTGGCTCTCTGGGAGTTCAAGGCCAGCCTGGTCTACAGAGTAAGTTCCAGGATAGCCAGGGATACAGAGAAACCCTGTCCTGAAAAACAAAAACAAACAAACAAACATCATACCAAACTAGGCATGGTGCACATCTGTAATCCTAGCACTTAGGAGGTGGAGACAGGTATATCTCTGTGAGCTCAAGGTCTACCTGGTATATATCGCAAGTTTCAGGCCAGCCAGGGATATATAATGGGACTCTGTCTNAAAAAACAAAACAAAACCCTAACAACAACAAAAAACCCTCCCCAGAGACCCTGCCATACAGAAGGGCTCTGTCATTTCTTACCATTGTTTTCTACGATTTACTAGAGCCCGAAACAAGTCTGTCTCATCTACTGTTCTATCACTAGCGTCTGAGCGTAGCTCTTGGTTTTTGGTGCTCAGTAAGACTGACCTTGTAAGTGAACCTGGACTAACCTTCCTAACTAGTCTCTACTTCCAGGCTGCCTTGTTTTGTTATATTCTCTACATGGTAACCAATGGCCAAGTATTTCTAAGAGATATGGTGTGACTAACTCTCCTCCCAACTGTTCTTGGCATAACTTCTAAACTTCTATTGTGCTCTGTAAGACCTTTTTACAATCAGGTACCTCTTTATCTACCTGACCTCTCATGCCTTGTCATACGTTACTCTGTTGTTCCCTTTGCCTTTTGGACAAGTCCATCAGTATCCTGCAGTTAGTGCTGATGCAAGCCTGGATTCTATGACTGAAGTACGCACCATTCAGAATAATCCAAAGGGCAGTTTATTTATTCCACCATCCAGTAGGTCCTCTAGTGCTAAGATACACTGTCTACCTTTTTACATCTATTACTCTCAACTTCTGGGATCCTTTTTTGGATTGTCCAAGTTGTCATCAATCCTCATTTCCTCAGTTCCCAACTGCCTATAACTCCAGTTTCAGGTAATCTGATGTTCCTAAAGATTTACTCATTCCTTCAACTGCTACTATTATTAGTTTTGGGGTTCAAAAGTGCTATGTGGTCAAGGATGACCTTGAATTTCTGTCTAAACTTTCTAAGCGCTCAAATGACAGATGTATAACCACACACAGGTTTATATAGTGCTAGGGATCACACCCAAGGCTTTGAACATGCCAGGGAAGCACTCCTTTACCAACTGAGCTGTCTCTAGTCCCTAAAATAAATTTATAATTTATTTATATCTTTATTTTATATGCATTGGTGTTTTGCCTGCATGTATGTCTGTGTGAGGATGTTGGGTTCCTTGGAACTGGAGTTACAGTTGTGAGCTCACATATGGATGCCGGGAATTGAACCCGAGTCCTCTGGAAGAGCAGTCAGTGCTCTTAACCGCTGAGCCATCTCTCCAGCCCTGTAAATTTATAATTTTAAAAAATGATTTTACCGCCGGGCGATGGTGGTGCATGCCTTTAATCCCAGCACTCGGGAGGCAGAGGCAGGCGGATCTCCGTGAGTTCAAGGCCAGCCCGGGCTACCGAGTGAGTTCCAGGAAAGGCACCGCCAAAGCTACACAGAGAAACCCTGTGCCACCTCTCTAGCCCCTGTGATTCATTATTATTATTATTATTATTATTGTTTTATTTTCTAAGACAGGATCTTACTGTGCTGCCTTGGCTAGCCTGGAACTCATTATGTAGACCANGTTGGTCTTGAACTCTTAAGAGAATTGACTGTTTCTGCTTCTCAAGTGCTGATATTAAAGGCATGCACTACCATGACCATTTGGATGATACTGGGGATTGAANTTAGGGCCTTAAGAATGCTGCTGTAGGGGGCTGGAGAGATGGCTCAGCAGTTGAGAGCACTGGCTGCTCTTATAGAGGACCCAGTTTCAATTTGCAGCACCCAGATGGCAACTCACAACTGTCTGTAACCCCTGTTCCAGGGGGTCTGACACCCTCACACAGACATACATACAGACAAAATACTAATATACACAATAAAAATAAATTATAAGAGAAGAGAATGTTGCCCTACCACAGAGCTTCATCCATCATCTGTGACTTATTATCAGTAAGTATTTAATTTGTATATCTATATATCACATAAAAATTTCTACAGTGAAAAGGGACCAAAGGTGGAAAAAGTTTAAGAAGCCCTATCTAGAATTTTTTTTACAGAAATCTAAAAAGTAAATTTTTTTTTTTAATTAAAGAAGTGTGGTGGTACATGCTTTTGATCCCAGCACTCAGGAGGCAGAGGCAGGTGGATCTCTGTGAGTGTGAGGCCAGCCTGGTCTAAAGAGTGAGTTCCAGGACAACCACGGCTACAAAAAGAAACCTTGTCTTGAAAAACCAAAAAGAAGTCACCACTGTCCAATTAGAAACCTAAAGATCATTTTTGCTAAAAACACTACCTCTTCACTTGATTCTACACATAATGAAAATGGGAGGAAAGGCTTGGCACTTCTGTCTTCATACTGTATCATTATCTTTGTAGACATGTTACGTCATTTGAAAATCATTTTGTCCTAAGGAGCTGGAGAGATGGCTCAGTTAAGAGCATTTGCTGCTTTTGTAGAGGGTCCTGACTTGATGGTGGCTCAAACCATGTACAACTCCAGCTCCAGAGGATTCACCTTCTTCTGATTTCTGAAGGTGCTAAAGCATGACCATGGTACACATAGATACATGTAGGCAAAACACTCATATACATAAAATTTAAAAAAAATCCAAAAAAAACTTAGTCATTTTGTCTTTTTAGCATATANCCATGAATACAGCCTGAGGATACAATCATTTAAATAACTCTAATTATTTGTGCCTATTAAATGAGATTTATTTTGTTACATTTGTTATTTATTTAGAAACAGGGTCTCACTAGGTAGACCTGACTGGCCTGAAACACACTATGCAGACCAGGCTGGCTAGGAACACACAAAGATCTGCCTGTATTTGCCTTCTGAGTGCAGGGATTACAGGTGTGTACTACCACAGTGGCCTTACGCCATTGTTTTATTAAAGATATTTTACAAATTCAATGTGGCTTGTAACATAATCATAGCACACCAGAGGATGAGACAGGATTGATGAGAGTTAGAGGCTATTGTGGGCTACATAGTGAGTTGCAGGGCAGCTTAGGCCACATAATGAGATCACAATGTTTTTTTTAAAATAACCACATGTCTGTTTCTGAGGAAGAAAAAAATAAAAAGAAAAAAAGTTTCACCCAAAGGTTAATTTAGCCTATTACACTTTGGAGTTATCGTGCTCTTTTATCTTTTCTTGTGTTTTCAATTAAATTCTAGCGTCTACAGTCCTGAGCCTTATAATAAGACCCAGAACAAAGCAACTGCAAGGACATTTATGAAAGATGATGGCATCACTATAAGAGAAACTGCAGTTTCTTGACTATTTTATTAACTTGCAAACATTAAAGCCAGAATGCTTATGTACAGGAAAATATCTTTATAGTCCACTCCAGAAAATATCTGAGTCTACTGCAATAGCCTCATGATGTTCCTTTCCAACACTGTTGTATCCCTTTGTCTGCAGTCAAGTCGGTGAGTTGGGGCTAAAGTCTCTAGAACTTTGATAGTCTTGTTTGTAATTTCTACTGTTCCAAATCATACGATCCCATTTCCACACAATCCGAGAGTCTGTGCTTTCGTTGAACAGACGCTCCTTATCAACTGTGGTCCGAATGAAACCCGTTCTAATTTATACTTACCGGCTGTTGATATCAGAGCCAAAACCTTCGCGAAACTCTTCCTCACTCACTTCACAACCCAGAACGTGGATGTGCTCCCCACTAAAGCAAAGATGATGGGAATACGTTGAAGAGTGGCGGTACCAGCTCCCTTTCCCGGGAGGACAAGGAGAAGCCGCGGGACAACTCACCGAAGTGCAGAAGTCTTGATAAGAGCCTTTAGGAGACTCCGCCCCTCCCACTCCACCGAATCTGTAGGGAGCCAAGCAGGTGTCAATCCGACAGAGCCCTTAGGTCTCCGACTCCATAATCTCCCGCGACTTCCACCCCTAGCCAGGTCTCCTCAAGCCTTCCTCCCCTTCAGCCAGGCCCGAGGCTCCCCCGGCGTGCCTCTACTCCTCACCTCGAAGAAGCACCAAGCCACCGATGGCCAACAGCGAGTCCAGCATNTCTGACGCCTTCGGACGCTTCCTGATGTCGTCACGGCCAAGGAGGCGGGGCACTTACGATTGCTTCCCCCATTAAAGGCCGGCAGAGCCTGGAACGAGGGGGCGCGGGGTCTGGTTTTTCTTTTCCGTGGCCAGCGTTCTCAGCGGGGCTCACTCGGAGGGGCCGCTGCAGAGCCTCTGCACACAGTCGTGGGGAAGACATCCTCAGTCAGCCCTTGCAGCACGACTGGGGTGAGAAGGGCCGTTGGAACAGTTGTCCGTGGGATGGAGACAGGGGTCGCACGGGCCCCTGCTCCCCCAGACTGTCCGAACCCGGGAACAAATGACGTCAGTCAGCCCCGCCCACACTCTTCGAGGCCCCGCCCCGGGTCCCGCCCAGCAGTAACCTTGCGCGCGTGCGCAACGCTGCATCCCTGGTCTGGACTCCCGTCTGCTTTCCCTCACTCCAGCCTCCTTCCTTAGAACGGGTTGAGGGACCATCCATCCCGGGGAAGGGAATACACGTCACTACCGGAAGTACTGTCAGAGGGGAAGAGGAGGAGGAGGGAAGAGAGGAGGAGGGAGCCCTTTGGGCGGTAAAATGGCGCCTGTCAGAGTGGGCAGCCCAAGCTGCAGAGCCTGCAGCCCCGCTCCTTAGCGGCCAGGAGACCCTGACCTCGGGGAGGGGGAGGCCACTCCGGCCCAGCGCTCCGCGCCCTTCGGCTCCCCCTCCCCCTCCTTCCCTGCTCCTGCTCTCAGAGGCCCCAAGAGTCGTCG
>LZPO01017363.1:288488-306061 GCA_001675575.1 Neotoma lepida | reverse complement strand
TGTATTCTCTGCTGACTTCGAACTCATGGAGGTCCTGCTTCAGCCTTGAGAGCTGGAATTAACAGGTGTGAGCCAGTATGCTGGGCGTGCAGTGTCATTATGCAGATTGGGCTACAGTTAGACAGTTTAGGCTATTCCTGCTTATTAATTAATTTTGGGATGGTGTAATTGGTAATAATGCAGAGAGGTCTCCATTGGTATCTTAGATACCTTAGGCTGTTTTGAAGTAGATTTTTTTCTGGCAAAGTTTGCACCATTCTGGACTCTACTGGATTCTTCCTATTTTCTCTTAGGGCTAGATTTTTTTTTTCCCCCTGGGGAGAATTTGGAGGTTTGTTTGTTTTCATTTTAAAGATATTTTATGCGTATGGGTGTTTTGTGTGCATGCATATTGGTGTACCACAAGCATGCAATGCCCACAGAAACCAGAAGATGGCTTGAGATCCCTTGGAACTGGAGTTATCTATGTTAACCACTGTGTAGATGCTGGGAATTGCACTCCAGTCCTTTGGAAGAAGAGCCANTGCTCTTTACTGCTGAGCCAGAGTTTCATTCTGTAACTAAAGCTACCGAGGGCTCACAATGTAGAACAGGCTCACCTTGAACTTGTAGCAGCCCTGCCTCTACGTCTGCATCCTGAGTGCTGGGACTAGATAGAGATGGTGGCACTATACCTGGCCCAGACCTGGATTTATTGTGTTACAAAACAAGGACAGATAGGAGCAAATAGGCTGTGGTGCCAGTACATACAGCTGTATTGGGGTATTGCAGTCAGTGCTGGTTCAGACAGCTGCTTGTGTGGGGGCTATGCTAGAAGAGATTGGGTTGTTCTAGGGTAATTTGGAGCATTCGGGGTGATCCTGGGCTAGACTGGAACTCTGAGTAAGGTAGCCTTTTGTTTTGTAGCTATTGGGACTCAGCCCTCTGTGTGTCCTCCAGCTCAGGGTTTGAAAGTAGAGTGCATTAGCTTCTGAGAGCCTGAGTTGGCATAAGCAAGGATAGCAAGGTACTGGGGAGAAGAAGGTTCTCTACCACCTGGGTTGGGGAGAGACTCCTTACCTGTGGAAAATCCCTGTGCTTGGACCACATTCCTCATCAGCTAGAACTGAACAAACTGGACTCTGGCTAAAGATTGTTCGACATGGGCAAAGTGATAATATCTAGGGGGTTGTCTTGGATTTAAATCAAGGTTCTTCTTTTTGCATTATAATTTCAGCAATTTATTTAGCTTTTGTGCTTTGATTTTTTTCATCTGTGGCATGATGATAATCATAGTGTAAAATGCTTAATTTAGGTGAACAGCACATGGTAAATTCTTGGTGGCTGGTAATTTTCATTTAGTATTGAGGCTAACTAGTTCATAGACTAGATTATAGTGATACAAAATTGCCTGCTTTGGAGGAGACTGGGCCATGCTGAGGTTGGGTCATATTGGGAAGAGTTGTATACGCTGAGCAGACCAGTGGTGACTGAGCTGTGTCATCCTGACAGCAAATATATGAGGCATAAACTCTCAAAATGAGGCGTATACCCAAGGCCTCCAGAGCATAGTTAATCAGCCAAGAAGTTTTATTGTTTTTATTTTTTAGATTTTTTTTGTTTATTTTTCTGTATATGAGTGTTTTGGCCACATGCATGTATGTAGGTGCACCATGTGCGTGCCTGGTGCCTGTGAACATTCCAAGAGACAGATCCCAGAACTGGAGGTAGGAATGGGTGTGAGCCACTATGTGGGTGCTGGGAACTAAACCTGGGTCTTCTGCAAGAGCAGTAAGTGCTCTTAACCACGGAGCCAACTCTCCAGCCCCAGACAAGAAGGTCTAATTTGAGAATGAGGGTGTTGTATGTGGTTCATATTTCATCACCATGCATTTGTTAATGCTTACTAAGTGTAAGGCTGCTGCTGCACACCCAGGACACATGTTGAACAGAATAGGTGCTAATGATTTCTTGTGGGTATTGAGAAGGAACAAGTCTAGTCTGCTGCAGGAACTTGTGGGAGGCTGGCCACCAAGGGTGGGCTTCAGGATTTCTCAGGCTGAGCAGACTGCTTAGTGAGATGAGGCAGCAGGAAATGGGAAGCCTAGCTTCCCCCCTCTGTGGGAGCTTTCCTAATGTGGGGTATTATCATTGCATTTAAGGGTGTTTATATCCAGCCAAGGCCACACAATTTGGACAGTCTCTGGATGTGAGTTAGGGAGAACTAAAAGACAGTGCAACAGCAGAGAATTACACAAGGACCAGAGCCTTTTGTGGGACAGATGTGTAGAACAGAGATAAGGTTAGCAAGGCTCCTAAAGCCATTGGAGCAATTGGAGAACTGTCCCGATGGCCTTTGGAGTGGTGCTTCAAGGTTTGGATCAGATGGGAAGGAGTCTTTGGAGCAGCATTGTATCTCTGGGATGGGAGGGGGGTAAAATAAGGAGGGAGTTTTTTTACATGGGAAAGCAAGCAGTTTCATTGTAAAAGCAGATGAGCCAGGTGCCATGGTGATGATGTGTGCTGGGCATGGTGACAGACCTTTGGTCCCAGGAGGCAGAGG
Source organism: Neotoma lepida (assembly GCA_001675575.1). Lineage (NCBI taxonomy): Eukaryota > Metazoa > Chordata > Mammalia > Rodentia > Cricetidae > Neotoma > Neotoma lepida. Next base: position 303,519 of record LZPO01017363.1, on the reverse strand, counting down.
CAGGCAGATCTCTGTGTGATGATATATTGTATACCCTAATAAACTTGCCTGAGAATCAGAGGGCAGAGCCAACCACTAAATTAGACACAGAGGTCAGGCAGTGGTGGCACACACCTTTAATCCTAGCACTTGAGATCTCATGCCTTTGCTTGGGAAGCACACATACCTTTAATCCCAAGAAGTAATATGGGCAGAGAAAGGTATGTAAGGCGTGAAGAAACAGGAGCTCACTCTCTTTAGACTGAGGATTTCTTAGAAGTAAAAACTAGTGACTGGCTGTTCTGCTTCTCTGATCTTTCAGCTTTCACCCTGATATCTGGCTCTGGGTTTTTTATTAAAAGACGATCTAAGATTCAGACATCTCTTTGAGTTTGAGGCCCATCTAGTCTACATAGTGAATTCCAGGCCATCCAGGAATACAAAATGAGACACATACACCCTGGCCCCAAAAAAGGAGGGGGCGGGGCAGAGGATTGGTCTGGAGAGNTAGCTTGGAGGATATGAGTGCTTGGTCCTCTTTCAGAAGACCTGAGTTCAGTTCCCAGCACCAAAATGGTAGCTCACGACTACCAGTAACTCCAGCTCCTGAGGATCTAATGCCCTCTTCTGTCCTCTGCAAGCGTTCTCCCACATTCACACATGTGACAGTCATACACACATGTATACATTTAAAAAAAAAGAGTGCTAGCCATGCTTGGGTTGGATGGAGATTGGGAGAGACTTTGAATAAGAATTATGGTCTCTGGTTCTTCCTTTATATATAAAATTTTATGTGCATTGGTGTTTTGCCTGCATGTATGTCTGTGTAAGCGTGTCAGATCCCTTTGAACTGGAATTACAGACAGTTGTGAGCTGCCATGTGGGTGCTGGGAATTGAACCCAGGACCTCTGGAAGAGCAGTCAGTGCTCTTAACCTCTGAACCATCTCTCCAGCCCCTCTCTCTGGTTTTTCAAGACAGGGTTTCTCTGTGTAGCCCTGGCTGTCCTAGAACTCACTCTGTAAATCAGGCTGGCCTCAAACTCTGAGATCCACCTGCCTCTGCCTCCTGGGTGCTTCTTCTTCTTCTTAGTAGTAGTAATATTTGGAGACGGAATCTCTCTATGTAACCCTGGCTGGCTTCAAGTTCACGGAGCTCCTCCTGCCTCTACCTCCCACGTATTAGAAATGAAGGTGTGCACCATCACACCTGGCATCTTACTGACCGCTCTGCTCTCTCCACAGGGTGGTGAAGGAAGAGATTTCAGATGACAATGCCCGCCTACCTTGCTTCAATGGAAGGGTTGTCTCCTGGGTAAGGGGAGTCATTACCAAGCTGCTTTCAACTTCAATCTTTCTGCAGTCTCCCCACTGCCCAGTCATTGGTGGCCCTGGCTTCCTACTTCTCTACTTGTGGAAGCAGTGGCATTCCTTGGTTTTCTCTTTCTGTAGCCTCCCATACTGGTTGCTTTTTTTCTGGGCTGTCCTCCCAGGTCTCTCAGATCCTGTTCTCTCTCTTCTCCTTTGCCTTAGTCTTTTCATGTTAGCCACTACCCACGGAGCCATGTTTTCTTGCGCCCTTTTAGCTGGTGTCGTCAGATAACCCCCAACCTGAGATGGCTCCCCCAGCCCATGAGTCTCGGACAGAACTGGTTCCTCCACCTCCACCATTACCTCCTATGCCACCAGAAAGGACCAGTGGCATTGGGGACTCAAGGCCTCCATCCTTCCAGTGAGTCCTTTACAGTTTTGAATCCAGGGGAGGGGAGTGAAGAGGGGAGACTGAGGATTCGGTGCTCTGACCTCCTGACATTGGTTGGAAACCGTCTCTACCTGTGTAGCCCAAATGTGTCCAGCAGCCATGAAAATCTGGAGCCTGAGACAGAAACAGAGTCTGTTGTATCGCTCAGACGCGAACGACCTCGAAGGAGAGACAGCAGTGAGCATGGAGGTGAGGGGACAGGCCCTGGAGGCCGGATAGACTGCGAGCTGGGAGAGGAGGCAAGCCTCAATATGAAGAGCATGAAAAATGGGAGGCCTAGCTCCTGAGCTTCTCCTTTATACACAGCTGGTGGCCACAGGCCCAGTGGGACCTCAAGGCTGGAGCGCCACCTGGCTGGGTATGAGAGTTCCTCCACCCTCATGACCAGTGAGCTGGAGAGCACCAGCCTAGGCGATTCAGATGAGGATGACACCATGAGTAGGTATGGTTTCACACGTGTCTCTCCCCAGGGCTTCCTCCATCTTCCTCCCTCGCTCGCTCCCTCCCTTCCTTCTAGTCAGTCTTGTTGCATTTGGCTCCCTGACCACTTGTACCTCCCAATGCCCCGCTTCTCAATTGCTATCAGATTCAGCAGCTCCACTGAGCAGAGCAGCGCCTCCCGCCTCCTCAAGCGCCACCGAAGGCGGAGGAAGCAGCGGCCACCACGCATGGAAAGGGTGAGGGTTCTTTTGGGAGAAGTGGGCCTTAGTGTATCTGGTGCTGTGACAAGGAGGCTTGGGGCTTGTCTCTGTGTTGTTGAAGAGCAGTTCAACTCTCTCCTGTCTTCCTGCCACAGACCTCATCCTTCAGCAGTGTGACCGATTCCACAATGTCTCTCAACATCATCACAGTCACGCTCAACATGGGTATGGAAGGTCCTGACGAGAAAGGGGAGGAGAGGGTCTCCAGGGTTTCTGGGGCTTGGTCCCCTCACGTGGGCTCTCTCCACAGAGAAGTACAACTTCCTGGGCATCTCCATTGTGGGCCAAAGCAATGAGCGGGGTGACGGAGGCATCTATATTGGCTCCATCATGAAGGGGGGTGCTGTGGCTGCTGATGGGCGCATCGAGCCTGGAGACATGCTTTTGCAGGTATGCTGACAGGTTGGCTGCTGGCTTGGGCGGCAGCTCTTACTCTTCCACACTGCCTCTGACCCACTTCTCCTCTCTTCCAGGTGAATGATATGAACTTTGAGAATATGAGCAATGATGATGCTGTACGGGTGCTGAGAGACATTGTGCACAAGCCAGGGTGAGCCTCTGCTGGGTTCCCNTCCTTAGCCCTCTTGTTTTTAAGTCCTTTCATCTTTGTTTTGCAATTTTAAAAAAGAAGTGAGGCCGGGCATGGTGGCACACACCTTTAATCATAGCCGTGGGAGGCAGAGACAGGTGCCTCTCAGATTCTGAAGCCAGCCTGGCGTACGTAGTGAGTTCCAGACTAGCCAGGTCTCAAAAACCCAAAACAAAATAACAAATCTAGGCTGCCTGGGTATGGGATTGTCCCTGTCACATGTATAAAGCTTTTATATGTCAGGATAAAATTAAGTTATGAAAAGTTCTGTGCCTGGGATTTGATGCTGATCTGTAAGGGATTTCTTATATTTGTGACTTCAGAGACTTATGTAATGAAGGTTGCCTTCCTTAGGTAACCAGCATTCAGTCACACTAGTGGCTGGGGCAGATTTGTATATTTATTTTTGTCTACTCTATAGGCTTCTATGTTCAGCATTCTAAGGTTTTAGGATGTTCCCCTACTTTTTGAAATAAAATGTTTCCTATAAAAAAACCACAAAAACAAAATAACAAGTGGCTGTACATGTCACTCCAGCCTAAATCATGAAACAAATGTGGTGAATGCCTCAGGAAGCCACCCACTGTGCCTCCTTCCCACTCCCCTCTTCCTCACTGATGGTAATTACTCTTGACTTCTTTGGTCAAGAAAACCTTTGATGGTTTTTCCACCCATGCCTGAATCCTGGAACAAGATGGTTCAATGTTACCTGTTTCACGCTTCCTGTGAATTGTACAGCATGTACTCCCTTGTTTCACTCAGCAGTATGTTTTGAACTTACCCATGTTGGTGAGTCATCCACTCTGTGAAGCTCTCCACTCTCACATTCTCTAGCCTGGTTATGCATGTGTTCCTTTCTTCTCCGTTTTTATGTCCTTAATCCTCCTTGCATCGGGCCTTGGTCCTCCCGAGGCCTCTCCCCTCTACCTGCTTGACTGGCCTTCTCTTCTCCACAGCCCCATCGTGCTGACCGTGGCCAAGTGTTGGGATCCCTCTCCCCAGGCCTACTTCACTCTCCCCCGAAGTGAGTGATGCGCGGGCAGGGGTCTGAAGTTAAGAAATCTGGGGAGCCTGGGCATGGTGGCTTAAGTTTGGAATTCTGGCACCCGGGAGGCTAAGACAGGAGACTCTCCCAGAGTTTGAGGCCAGCCTGGAATATATAGCGAGTTCCAGGCCATCCTGGGCTACAAAACGAAACCCTGCCTCAAACAAACAGGAACAAAAGACTGGAGGAGCCCGAAGATGAGTCTGGGCTTCCAGTTGCAGGGAATGGGTTCAAGAAGGTTGGGGTGGCGGTGGGGGGTGGCGGAACAGGGTTCCTAATCCTGGAGCAGACAGGCTAGTGTTCTAGGGTTGAGTAGTGATGATCTTGGTGGTTATTTTATTTTTGTACCAGATGAGCCCATCCAGCCGATTGATCCTGCTGCCTGGGTGTCACATTCTGCTGCGCTGACTGGCACCTTCCCTGCTTACCCAGGCTCTTCATCCATGAGCACTATTACATCCGGCTCCTCCCTGCCTGATGGTGAGTCTCGAGCCCCTCCCCACCTCCCTGTTTGAGTGGACCTTTCTTCAGTTCTCTGTTGTCTCCTCTGTCAGGCTGTGAAAGCCGGGGTCTCTCCATCCACATGGACATGGCGTCTGTGACCAAGGCCATGGCAGCCCCAGAGTCTGGGCTAGAAGTCCGAGACCGCATGTGGCTCAAGATCACCATCCCAAATGCCTTTCTAGGTATTCCCAGGCCCTGAGCAAGGTGGCATGGGAAGGGAAGGGAGAGACCAAGGCTGGGAACAGCACAAGGGTGAGGGGAGGAGTTTGGAGGGGAGTCTGACTCCTCCCCCTGTGGTTGCTCTCAGGCTCAGATGTGGTAGACTGGCTGTACCATCATGTAGAAGGTTTTCCTGAGCGCCGGGAGGCCCGCAAGTATGCCAGCGGGCTGTTGAAGGCAGGACTCATCCGACACACTGTCAACAAGATCACTTTTTCTGAGCAGTGCTATTATGTCTTCGGGGACCTCAGTGGTGGTTGTGAGAGTTGTAAGTCACCTGCCCTGGTGTGAGAGCAGGTTGTCCTGCCTTGTTCTGCTGTCCAGCCCTAGACCTGGCCCAGAAACTGTATCCAGGGCCACCAGGGTAGTTAGGCACTGTGTGTCCTACACTTGGCCTTGCAGTGGCCAACCATGGGGGCTGATATGTGCCCATACGCTGCTGAATAAGCGAGGTTCCAGTTGCAGAGCTGTATTCCAAGGGAAAGAATGGCATTCATGAGGCCCACAAAAGCATATTGGACTAGTGATGGTGGCCCTGGTTGTGTCTCTGCCCTAGTAGCAGAGTTTCCTGTTCCAAGCCATCATAATCTCTTTGGCCTTCCCATTGTGGGTGGCCCCGGGGAAATGGTTCCTGGTTTCTCTCTGTTCTCAGGAATCCTGGCCTCTTAAAACAGGGACCTTTCTTCCCTTTTGTTCCAGACCTAGTTAACCTGTCTCTGAATGACAATGACGGTTCCAGTGGGGCTTCAGACCAGGATACCCTGGCTCCTCTTCCTGGAGCTACGCCCTGGCCGCTGCTGCCTACCTTCTCCTACCAGTACCCAGCCCCACACCCCTACAGCCCGCAGCCTCCGCCTTACCACGAGCTTTCATCTTACACTTATGCTGGAGGCAGTGCGAGCAGCCAGCACAGTGAAGGTAAGTCACCCCCGCATACCAAATCCAGCTAGAGAACAAGGGCATGGTAGAGGGGACCCAGGGAGGAGAGGCGAGAGCAGGGGCTGGGGGGTCCAGAGGACTCTGGGCCAAGCTTCACTTACCCCGTTCCCCCCTCCTCCCCAACAGGGAGCCGGAGCAGTGGATCAACAAGAAGTGATGGGGGTGCCGGGCGCACAGGGAGGCCTGAGGAACGGGCCCCTGAGTCCAAGTCTGGCAGTGGCAGTGAGTCCGAGCTTTCCAGCCGGGGAGGCAGCCTTCGGCGGGGTGGAGAACCTGGTGGGACTGGTGAAGGGGGCCCCCCTCCATCCAGGGGCTCAACAGGTGGTACTCCTAATCTCCGAGCTCTCCCAGGGCTCCACCCCTATGGACCTCCCCCTGGCATGGCTCTCCCCTATAACCCTATGATGGTAGTCATGATGCCTCCACCCCCACCCCCTGTCTCTACTGCAGTGCAGCCCCCTGGTGCTCCTCCAGTCAGAGACCTGGGCTCTGTGCCCCCAGAACTGACAGCTAGCCGTCAGAGCTTCCACATGGCCATGGGCAACCCCAGTGAATTTTTTGTAGATGTTATGTAGGGCCCACCTTGAGGCCACATTGGGTCTGTGCCCTTGGCCTGTCAAATTTCAGCTTGGTGCTCCTCATAGTGCCTGGGTTCATCCTGGTGCTTGGTACCTACCACAAGGTTTTTGCCACTGTGACTCTCACCAGCAGTGCCTGGTCCTTCCCCTTCCTCAGGGGTATTCGGGGACCTTTGGTTATTTTTAGCTTTATTTTTTATAAGCCTTTTTAGGGGTTAAAATAGACTTTCTTATATTTTGGGGAGTATTTTTTTAATAGACATTTCCTCTTTTATATGAAGAATTCCTTCATATAAGATTTCCTGGGTCCCTTCTAACCCCAGAATATGACCACCACCTCCAACTGCCTAGTTAGCTGTCACTTGGAGGGTGGGTGGTGGTTTCTGGTACCCTGGGAAGAAGAAGGGGGGCTGGGTACCCTAGACAGCAGTCCAAGGAAGCTGGTGGTGTACTTGGGGACTGTGTAGCTGCCTTTGTTACTCTATTTATTTTAGTCACTTGTATAAAACACCAAATAAAGCAATAGAGGCCAATTCCCCAAGCCTCTGGCTCCTTTCTTTGGGAGGCAGGCAGTGGAGAAGAGGGACTCAGGGAGACACAAAGAGGGACCAGTGAGGTACAGCAGCAGAGGGTGGCTTGGTAGAAGGTCGGGAGGGAAGCAGGCTGTGGAGAAGACCGGTGAGATGCAGCAGCAGAGGGTGGCTTGGTAGGAAGTTTATTGTTCTTAAGGCAGTAAGTGCTCCAGAGAACAAACAGGAGAAACCAGGGCCCCATAAAGGGGACCTGGGTTTTGGCATAAAAGAAGGCACGTAACAATGCTAGGGTCTGACTGGGAGTATTCAGACTCGAAGGGGGTTCCTGGTGACCACGCCACCACTCTCCACCATGGCTTTGGAGATGCTTTTGAAGTTACGGAAGAGCTGTTGCTGCTGAGGGTTGGATTGCAGGTTAACCATGTTTTCTCGGATCCGTGCTGCAGCCTGGGGAGAGAGAAGGAGAGGGTCGGGCCTGTGTCTCCATTGCCCCCCTCTACTGGGGAGCTCCAATGCTCACCTCAATACACCAGCTATCACAGAGCATTTTCTCATGCTGTGCTTCGGGGTGGCCCTCACTCAGGGATCTTGAGGCTCTGTAAGGAAACAGGAGGTTAAGATAATGGTGAGCTGTGGTGCTGGTCCAGCTACTCTGGTTCAAACCTCCCAAGCTTCCCACTCTGCCTTCCTACCTGGAGAGAACCACCACCATGGCATAGAGGTCAATGGCTCCGTCTGCCAGCCGGTGCAGCAGGAACTGTTCATCTGTCAGGTAGATGAGGGTGGGGGTCATCAGTCTGAGGGAGGGCGGGAGATCGGGGGTGTGGCAGGAGGTCAGGGGGTTGCTCACTCACTGACAATCCCTTTCTTGTGCTTTATCAGCTTGGCCTCCACTACAGTGGCAAACTGCTCCAGAGCCTGCACTGTCTGGAGAGACAAGAGTCACAGCTCAGAAGAAGTGCGCGGGCCCCTCACTGCAGCTCTGCTCTAAGGAACACTTACCAGCTCAGCACTGCGACTTAACTCCGGGTGAACAATCCCCGAGAGACTCAAACCACTGCCAATTCCTGTCCGCCTGGAAAGAAATGCAAGAGTGAGTGACTGGCTAGTTGCTGCATACCACCTTGTCTCCCCTGACCCTGACCCTGTCCCTGGCTTACCGCCTCAGCTGTTTGCCTGCTTCTCCTATCAGGAGGCCAACATTCCCAAGAGGATTCTTTAGGGCATTGCCAAGCCCAGTGAGTTCCTTTCCTTTGTCCTGTGGGGGAGGAGGGTCCAACAGTGAGGACTCAGTGTCCTTCACAGTTCCTCTCCCTTCCTCTCCTTCCTCTTACCATACAGCCCTGCAGAGCCACAAATAATCGAAGAATGTCATTTGTCCCTTCAAAGATCCGGAAGATTCGAGTATCTCGGAGCACACGCTCTACCCCGGGTTCCTAGTGCAGAGGAAGACACATAAACCTCTGTTGCAAGATGCCTGTCCACTCCGTAGGATGCCCATGCTGAGGAACACTCCGTACCTTCATGAAGCCCATGCCCCCCATTATTTGGATGCACTCATCTGTCACTCTCCAGGCTGCCTCCTAAGGACACAGAACCAGATGAGTTTGGCTTTGGAGCTGAGTTCCTAAACTGAACTCTGCCCTTCCATCATGCCTGGGTCCTCACCGAGCCAAAGATTTTGCTGATGGCAGCCTCTATCTGGAAGTCTGTGAATCCCTGGTCCATGTTGGCACTCAGCATGTAAGCCATGGACTGAGGGGGCATAGTTGGGACGTGGGGAAGAAAACAGGAAAAGGTTGTGTCAGACAGGGTGGTTCACACTCCAGTCTGCAAGACCAGCTCTGCTCTGCTTCCCCACAACCCCTGCATTCACTTTATCTAACCCCCTAGTCAGGTCAGACACGTCCAATATGTGCTCCTCTGATTTGGTAAACTGGGCTTCCAGGCCTCAGACTTTAAAGGTGTGGGTTAGAGTTAGTATTTGGTACATCTATCTGGAAGCACCTAGAGCAGCATCACTCCTTCAGAAGCTGAACTGACTATGCCTCCTCGCATCCCCTAGGGCATTGGTGTAAAGCTGGAGACCCACTGCCCCAGGTGCTGCTGGGGGTTGTAGTCTGACCCAACTGTGAAGAAAGCCATAGGGCTCCAGGGGGAGGGGCACAGGAAGCCCTTACCTCAGTCACATACTGCAGAATTGCCATCCGAGCCAGCTTTTCCTGAATCATCCCAAAGTTGTGAATTTTGTCCCCAAACTGGGTACGATTAGTAGCATGATCAACCTGAAAGGCACATGTATCCCAGTGGTGATTGTGCAGTCTCCAGGGGCGGGGACTGGAGACCTAACTTAGATCTGGAAGCGTGTGTGTTGCTCTGATGGAGGGAATGCCTGCAAGGTGGGCAGGGGCACCTGGATAGGGGCTGGAGACCTAACTCAGTAGATCTGGAAGAGAGAGAGAGGGAGAGAGGAGTGTGTGTGTGTTGCTCGGATGGAAGGAGTGCCTGCAAGTAGTCAGGGGCACTTGCAAAGAGTTACTCCTTCAGGCTAGGTAGGAACTGAGACAGGACTCACCGCCTTGGCAATCATGGCTTTCATGGTGCCTGCTAGGGTTGCAGCCATCCCAAATCTTCCATTGTTGAGGATATTGACAGCAACCTTGAAGCCACTTCCCACCTCTCCTAGCACATTCTCTGATGGTACCTGAACTCCATCAAAGTATACTTCTGCTGTGTTAGATGCTTTAATACCCATCTTCTTTTCAGGGAGCCCACTGAAAAGGCAGGGCAGGAAAGTTGAGGTGCGAATAGGTTGCCCGGGGGAAAATGACCTCTCTAGTCCTTATGATCAGGGAGGAACTCTCCGGACTGTAGAGAGAATACAGCACTGCACATGTGCCTTAGGGCTACAGAGGTCTGGCTATGTAACTGTGTTCTCCCAAGGAAACAAACTGCCCACTTCCTTTGGCCCTTGTACATGCCCTAGTGTGACCTGTAACATCTGCTTTTGAGAGCCCAATGCTGTCCCCTTCCTTGATTCTACCTTGTCTTCCCTTCGCTCACTCACTGGGTAACACCTCCGAAGCTCCTTTCCACTACAAAAGCTGTGATCTTCTCTTTCACGGCCCCCGTGGCTGCATCTTTAATTGGTGTCTTGGCAAAGACAGTGAAAATATCTGCGATGCCCCCATTACTGTGGAAGAATGAGGCGTTAGTAAGTGGTGTGGTTCAGAGCAGTGAGGTCGGGAAATTGGGCTGAAGGGAAGAAGAGAAATGGAAGATTGCCTGATCCAAATCTTGGTTCCATTGAGAGTATAATATTTTCCACAGGGGCTGGGTACAGCTGAGCATCGGATGGAGGCTGCATCTGACCCACTCGAGGGCTCTGTTAGGCAGAAAGCCGCCACAGCCTGCCCTGTTGGGGAGAGAACTGGTTTACCTGGAATCATAACTATCAAAGTTGTGTCTCTCCCATACTGCTCCCAAGCAGTTCCTTGTAGCAAGATGAGCGATTTCACACTCCTTACCCCTAGGTCTCTTAAGGTTGCCTTACCAGATGCCACTTTGGGGAGGTATTTTTCTTTCTGGGCCTTTGTGCCATAGAGCAAGATGCCTTTGAAACCGATGCTCTGATGGGCTCCCAGGGTAACACTAACACCAAGGTCATGCATGCCCACGATCTCTGCCAAGCGAGCGTACTAGAGGGGAAGAAGGCATCTGGGGTTGTAACGGGCTGCACTGAGAGAGTATGGGCAACAGGGCAGAGCCTGACCCGGGTCATCTCTACTGTGAGCATATAAAAGTAAAATGGCATCATAAAGTCAGGGGCAGGACTGGTGCTGTAGCTCAGTGGTAGAGTGCTTGCCTAGCATGCATGAGGCCCTGGAACCCTTTCCTAAGAAAACAGAAGCAGGGACTTCAAAGGACCTAGATCTTTTGTTTTTTGAGACAGTCTCACTATGTAGCCCTGCCTGGCTAGCCTGGATCATGATATGTAGACCAGGCTGGCCTCAGACTCTTGAGGTCTACTTGCCTCTGCCCCCGGACATGCTGGGATTAAAGGCGTGTACTGCCATGCCCAACACTCCCTGGTCTTGATGGGAATATTGCTTACTACCCTGTTGCCACAGGTCCCTAAAGACTTGGGTTTCAGGATTAGGTCCTTGGTCCCAGTGGGCTGCACATAGCTCATGTTTTCAGGGGAAGATGTATACACAGCTGAGAAATAGAGCAGGCAGATAGTATCCCTGGCTACTTGGCCCTAGTGGTGAGGAAGCTGGAGCAATGTGGGTATTAGTAAATTAGCCAAGGGAATCCTCTCACCTGGGTATTGCAGAGGCCCAAACCACCCAGCTCACTGGGAACTTGCAGACCAAATGCCCCCAGTTCCTTGAGGCCCTGCAAAGTCGTCTCCTCCACCTGCTCCAAGGAGTCATTCTTGGCAGGATCATTCACTTCCTGGGCAAGGAATAGGACCCCCACACTCAGAGGCTCCTTGAAGCTTAACATTTGCCTACCCCAAGAGTGGCTGTGCCCCAGTCACTTCTTACCTCAAAGAACCGGGCCACTGGCCCCACCAGCTCTTTGAGAAATTGTGTCTGGTCTTCACTGAGCACTGCCAGATGGGAAAAGAGAACAGGCCAGTCAGGTAGGGAGGCTTCCTTGCCCACACTGCCACTCACTGCCCCTTTGCTTACCAGATGGGTATGGGAACACCTGATCGGTGGTGAGCTGGCCTTTGAACATCCCCACGGCAAAGGACTTAGATTCCTGGGCAGGGAAAAGAAATTTCGGGGGGCTGGTTGGGTTGAGTCTACTGGCTTATAAGAGTCAATCCTATTTCCGGGTCACTTACTGCCTTGGCTGGTTTTTCTCTGGTGGAAGCATCAGAGGAGATGGTATCGGGCTTGTCCAGAACAGCCTGGGGAAAGGGGACGAGCAATTAAAGAGGCTCGCGATGGGTCTTAAGGTGTGCCGGGGAGAACATCGGGAGGCGCTGACTCTCGGCAATTGTGCGATCGGTGTCTTTTCCCCTACTTTCTCACTGGGGCACCATGACTTGCCCTTTCCCCTACTTTCGGTGCCAGAGCTGTCACCAGGTGACTGGGGTGAAGAGAGACCCCTGTTGGTCGCAGGCTAGTGGGAGCCCACAACTCCCATTTCTATGCTTCTGTCCCTCATCCGCTGTCACTTACCTGAGCGCTCTCACTAGCATAAAGTCGCTGGGCAGAGGTAGGCCGGTTCTGTCCCAGAAGCACAGTAGATCGTGAGCTGTAAGGAGTTAGGGTTCAGTCCTGCCCTGGTTTCCAGACCCACTGTCCCCCTGCCATATACAGACCTTCGGGTCCCCAGCCGCAGCAGCTGCCGCCCCACACTCGGGGTCATCCGAGCCGACTGCATCTCTGAGCTGCCGCCGCCGAAGCCTTGACCGCTGACCTCTCCTTACGTCCCCGCCTGCCCAAGGGTTAGTGTCTGGGCCTGACTCGTGCTCCACAATGCACTGCGCGATGGGGGGCGTGGTCGTTCGGGCCCTGATGCACTGTGGGAGCTGAAGTTCCGGCGTGCAGCCGGTCCCTATATTCTGGCTGACCTAGAATGATCGATCTTCAAGCGATCCGTTTTCTTTCCCAAACTCTTTAGTGCCGCAGGTCTGAACTAAAGTCTAGTCCGCTAAAAAGGGGTGAGAGAAGATGAGCGAAAGGGGGAGGAATTTAAGTGACTACAGCCAGAGGAATGGAGGCAGACTGGAGGGAGGACTTCCTAGATGGAGTTAGAAGGGGGATGTGGGAAAAAGGACGGTAAAAGGTAAATGTCAGATGCAGAGGCATGGATTATTTGGAAAATGTCTCCAACAAATAAAGAGGGGAATTGGGTGGCAGATTCAAGCTGAGGTGCGGTCTAAGCAAATTCTGAGATCTAGGAGGTTTCACCAGCTCAAAACATCTAAAAGCACAAAGCACATAGTAGGAGCCTCCGGTCTCTTTCAATGGACTCTGGGAGAGACTAAATCAGGAGGATCATCGTGAATTTGAGGCCTCAAGGACCCTGTTTAAAAAGTAAAAATTCCAAATAATTTTATACTTAAAAAAAAGGATTTTATTTTAAATATGTGTCTTTGTGTGTATGTAGGTACCTGCACATGAGTGCAGTGTCTGTAGAGGCCAGAGACAATGGGGCCCCTGGAGGTGGAGTTATAGGCAGTTGTGAGTCTCCTGACGTGGGTGCTGGGAGCATAGGTCTGCCTCCCAAGTGCTGGGATTAAAGATGTGCACCACCACTGCCTGGCACATTTCTTTATATTTTTTAAAGGTTTATTGTATTAATTTTTAATTTTATGTATATGAGTGTTTTGCCAACATGTATATATGCATATGACATGCCTACCTGATGCCCGCACAGGTCAGAAGAGGCCATTGGATCCCCTGCAACTGGAGTTACAGATAGTTGTATGCCACCATGTGTGTGGGCTCAGGAAACTGAACCCAAGTCCTCTGCAAGAGCAACAAATGCTCTGAATTGCTGAGCCATCTCTCGAGCCTTATTTCAAAGTTTGTTTGTTTATGTGTGTGTGCACTCACTCAAGCACTTGTAAGAAGACAACTTTCAAGTCAGTTCTCTCTTTCCACCTTTATGTGGATTCCTGATGTCAGGCTTGGCAGCAAGTTCCTTTACCCAATAAGCCGTGTCACTGACCCCTGTCTACCCCTCTTTCCATACTTCTCACTGTGGTCAGGTTACTTCTCACTGTGGTCAGGTCTGGGAAGAGAAGGAGCTGGGCTCAACTTAATTCTTTTGAATTGCTGGGACTGCCATAGGGAATACCTTCTTTCCCATTTTTCAGGAAAGTAGCTAAATTATATCTGGCTTTTGGGGAGGCACACTATGTGGACAATGTGGCACCTGGGGACCTGTGGAAGAATGGACCTATGATCTGCTTGCCTACTTCACTAGCTACAACTGCGTAGGGAGAAGGCAGCTCAACTACAATCTTGTCGGATTAGGGAGATTAAAGCAAGAGAAGAGAGAGATGTCCCAGAGACCGAGAGGTGAAAAACGGGTCTTTGGAGGGTAGATCTGGATCTGTGATGGGGGCCGGGTGCTCTTTCTGTTCCTGACTCTTTCTACGGGGTCTAGAGTGAAAGGACAAAGGCTGGGGAACCTTAGATAACTAAATGTGGAAGTGACTTGGCCTCAATCCCTTGTCACTTCTCACCAGCTCCCAGGTCAGCCCTCTGGCTCTTGGCACCCCCACTCTTGCGGTGGGCACCCCCCCTCCTTACAGTGCTGCACAGTGACCTCTTCCAGGCCTTGCTGGGTGAGTAATTCCAGGGTTCTGAGGGGCCATGGTGGAAAGGGCTGGCCTGGGCCTCTGAGTTCAGGAGTTACCGGTTCTAGACTGGGTGGGAACCTGCAGAGCATCTGGTCCAGCTATAGCTTTTGTGGAGTTATCCCACTGGGCCCTCAGAGCCCAGCTAGAGGAGCTTCTCTTTACAAACAGAAGCCATGGGTAGGTAGCAGGGGTGGCCAGAGAGGCCTGGGATGTGGGAGGGTGACTTAGTTATGTTCCTGTGACAGACATCCTGGACTATTATGAGGCTTCCATCTCAGAGGGTCAGGTAAGGTGGTGAAGGTGGGTGCCTGGCTTCCTGACTGAGCTGGCAGGACTGGAGGGACATACAAATTCCTTGCTAATATTTAATTGAGACTTAGGGGGGCCTTGGCAACAGAATCCCGAGTACTGACTGAGGGGTTGGGGACACCGAGAGTGCTCTTTCTGTGGTCAGCCAGCCCTGTACCCCTTTCTCCTTCTCTCCTTTCTTGGATTGCCCCAATTTCAGCACCAAAGAGTCCAGACCATAATTAATTAATTTTCAGACTTCCTGTGAATCCTAGAGGAGAACTAGGCCCCCAGGATTCCCTGCTGCCAGCCCCTCCCTCAGACCCTACCCCATGCTGTGGCCTCCCTCCAGCACTCAAAAACCCTTCCAGGCTGTGGGCTTTTTCCTTCTAAGAAATGAACTCCATCCTCCTTTTCTTTGCTGTCATCACCGAGGCTGACTAGGTCTCCATGTTTGCCATAGGGCCTCTCTGCTCTTGCTTCTATCTCCTTTCCCATTATCCGGGTTCCTGCCAGCAGTGAAGGAGTTAACACTGCTAAGGCACCCCCCCATTCTGGCTCCTAGC
>LZPO01017363.1:273269-283997 GCA_001675575.1 Neotoma lepida | reverse complement strand
AAAAAGAAAAGGAAAAAAAAGAAAAGAAAAAAAAAGGAAATATATTTGGAAGCAAATCTTACAACAAAAATGTAGCTCAGAATCATGGAGAGGATGTTGAAGGGGGGGCAGCCAGAAAATTTATGAATTTGAGGGAAGAAAAGAATAGTTAGATATGGCGATACATGCTCGTAATCTCAGAATTTGGCAGGTGGAGGAGGTTAGGAAGTAGAGGCAGGAGGATCAGGAGTTCAAGGTCACCCTTAGCCACATAAAGATTTTGGGGCCAGTCTGGGTTACATGAGACTCATTCTCCCTCAAAAAATACATATCTATACATGAGCTGTCAAGATGACTCAGGGGTAAAGACACTTGCTGTCAGGCCTGATGACCTGAGTTGGATCCTTGTAACTCACTTGGTGGAAGGGGAGAACCAACTCCCTAAAATTATTCTCTGATCTCCTCATGCATGCCACAGCACAGACGTGTGTGCAAACACACACACACACACACACACACACACACATAAATGCAATAAAAATTTAAGTAAAAGATAAAATATTTCTTAATATAAATCAAGAGTTTGGGAATAATTTGAAGAGACTACAATTGAATTTGGAAGGTTTGCTTAAAGGCAGATTAAATAATACTCAAAGTGAGGTTTGGGGGGTTGGGATCTTAGTCCATCATGTCATTTGGTTTAGTGATTTGGCCAAGGCAACTCCAAACAAATTTGAAGAGGCCTTATGTGGATGTTTGTGTTAACCAAGGGCGATATATTAATGTTAAGGTCACTAGTGGTGGACTGGGGGGCAGATAGGACTTAGAAAGGAATGATTTAAAGGGTATATAAATTTGAAGGCACCTCGAAGATCTGTGGTTCTTAACTCTTGAAAACAGCGTTGTTTAGTTATGGGGTGGGGCTGGATGGGCTGCAGGAACTCTTGTCAGAGTAGATGGTTTGAAATCTGATGGGATGTTTGCAGTAAGAGGCTTCGGGTGGGGGCCTGAGATCCCTAGTAGTTCTCAGAACTGATAGGGAGAAATGCTGTTGCCTCCCCTGTAGTCTGGGAGTACAGTACTGATGAGATACCCATTGGGGTTTTGTAATAGTTAGAAGCCCAGTGTTTTGGGGATGGTGGAGAATTAGGTGAAATAAGGGGTCCCTGAGAACCAGAGAGATAGCTAAAGTTTACAAGTGTCAGGATTTGTAGACGGGTCGAAATAGGAGTATACCGGGGAAGTTGAAGTCCGCAGGGAAATGGCTGGAATCAGGGAAGTTGATAGCCAAGAGGGTCTCCCCTCACCCTTCTTTCCCATCATGACGCTCTCCTGTACTGCGCCTGTCTCTTATACACATCTAGATGTGTATAAGAGACAGCCCTTGCTGTCCCACCTATACCCTCCCCTTAGTCCCCCTCCCCTTCTCCATGTCGACTCGGAACAGATTCGCCTCCATGTGTCTCTGCGTGGTACGTGCCGCGGTACGGGATCCGGCCCGCTTCCCTCTTCCCAGACACCCCCCCCTCCCCAATCTCAGGATGCGAGCTTCAAGTGCTGTCGCTCTTCCCTCTGCTTGGCATGGGGTCTATGGGTTGCAACTTCTTGAAAACAGGCGCAGTGGGCTGTACTTCTTATCCACTTTAACCCACACCCCTCTATTTTTGGGGTGCAAGCCCCGGTTCCAGGTCATTCTATGCAGATGGGGCTTTGAAGGTAGGGGGAAGGTACAACAGGGACATATTGGAGGTGCAGACTTGCCACAATAGCATAGCGTGCCAGTCCGGACCCTGCATCCCAGTGGGTTATAGGAGGTACGTCCTCCTTCCTGTTTGGCTTCAGCTGGCCTGTAATCCAGGACTGAGAGGGGTCGACGTCCCCACCCCCCGATTTGCTCAATGTCAGGATTGTTTCTGTACCATCCCTACCCCTTCAGAGTCCTTCCTCACTGTAAAACTTCCAGGGACTGAACATAGGCCCCTAACTCTTCCAGTTACAGTTTGAGAACTTTGGCTCTTCATCCTGTGGTCCCCATTTCCCTGTCTGCCAGTCTCCAAAGCCTTTTCCTTTAGTGTCAGACGCAAGTCCCTCCCCATCATAGGGGTGGAACGGGGAGATACGGGGGCTCACTATGATAAAAATTACCTTTGATTCTTATCTAGAATAAATGATGGATTGTCTCCCTTCATGTCTCCATTTTCTTTGGTGCACCTGGCAGTTCCTCAGATTTAGAAATTTCCTGTTAAGTGGGGTGACCATGAAGGGACATTGGGCTCAAGTTTTCCTCAGCCTCCAAAACTTGGGAGGTGCAAGTTTCTGTCCTGCTCAATTTCTCTTGCAGGGAATTCAGGGCAATTCCTGTTGGTCATACTGTTCCAGGGCATTATCCCCCAGCTTGTGCTGTGGCCAGGCTGTCGGTTGACCTGCTCATTCAGAGCTGCTAACCCAAGACAGTTCAGCCTTCAAGGAGGGCTGTTTTGCTTGTATTCTCTTTACTTTCCTTCCTCTCTTCTTGGGGGGTGGGGTGTAAAATAGGGTTCAGGCTGGTCCTGAACTCACTATGTAGCCATGGATGACCTTGAACTTCTAAGCCTTCTGCCTCCACTTCCAGAGTGCAGAGATTTAAGCATATACTACCATGGCAGATTTTCTTCTCTGTATTTTTTCTTTGCCTATGGTCTAAATCTGTGACCCACACTTGGTGAGCCCCATTTTTCTTCTTTAAGGCTCTTCAAACATGTAGAGTGTATTTATTTATTGAGACAGGGTCTTACTATGTAACCCTAGCTAGTCTGAAACTTACTATATAGACCATATATAGACTATATATGGCCTTGAACTCACAGAGATCTGCTTGCTTCTGCCTCCCAAGCTCTAGGATTAAAGGCGTGTGCCATCATGCCCAGCTCAGGATGCTGCTCTGTTGCCTTTGTGTCCTGGTATGAGAGTCTTTTGTTGACAGGACTACTTGCCTCTCCTAATTCTCCTACTGCACCCTCCATCAACAGTCAACGTGATAAATCATCTTCAGACTTTTCCGAATTCCACTCTAGCATCAGGCATTGACTGTCTTTGATAAGCTTCCTTCTACTTAATCTTGCAACTGTTGCCCCCGAAATGTTGGTCCTCTCAGTTTCTCAGACCTTGGGAGGGAAATTCTGCCCACGTGTAGTAGCGGCTGTATTTTGTTTTCTCCAGTCCCAGAGGGAGACCTGCATCTGGTACTCTCTTTTTCCTTGACTAGAGTTTTGACAGTTCTGCTTCTGTACAGGGTCAACTCTGGAGGGTAGAGGCCTAGAAGAGCGTAGTAGAGGTAGATGTGGAAGGAGCCTGGTGGACTTACAGCCCTTCCCTGCCCTCTCTCTGCACGTTTCCTCTCCCTGACCCCCATTTAATCTCATTTACTGATGTTGCTATTAAGCTAGCTAGGAGGCTCTTGTCCTGGCAGCTGGTTAATTGGGCAGAGAGTCATGTTGAGCCTTTTACCTCCAAAAGTCAGGGGAAGGGACCAGAAATTCAGTTTTAACATTGTATCCTTTTCTCCAATCAGGGGGCCTGGCACCCATTCCTTCCCCTCCCCCCCAACCTGAGCCTTCCTGCCTCTATTCCCCTGGCTTCCTCCCCCATTCCATCCCTGTCTAGTATATCCGGATTAGCTGGCTAGCTTCTGGGGCCCCTTTGCTGAGTAATTCCCAATGAGTGGGGCCAATGAAAAAACATTGGGGCAGGTTTAGCGCTGTCCTGCTTAGGGGCTGCAAGTACTTTCGAGTTGAAGTACTTGACTTTGGTTCCTGTTTCAGGCATACAAGGTGCTGGAGAGCCAGTTGTAATGGGGAGGCTGAGGTGGTAAGGGTAGGGTGTGGAGCAGGGACATTAAATGGAGTGTGGGAGTGGAGGATGATGGAAGGAAAGAACTTGGGGATAAATGAGGGTACAAGGGTCACGTGCTAGAACTCTTAAAAGGATGGAGTGGAAGATGAAGCCTTGCTTGGGAAAGGTCTAAAGACAATGGTGGTGGGGGTGTGTGGGGTAGATTGCCAGAGCTATAGGACATATGAGGAGTAGGAAGTTGGAGGATGGAGCCTGGACTTGGGAAGAGATGAAAGGTGCTGAGGCCTTGGCTGGAGAGGGGGCTGTCGGGAGGGTGGAGAGAGGGGAGCCAATGGGCTGGAGGAGAGGGAGGGGGAGGAGCTGGTCAGGCCCCAGGGCCTTCCGCACTGCACTGCTGGGGGAAAAGGAGGCGGTCGGGGCGAGCGCCTGAAGCCTGAGGCGCTGGGCTGGCCCAGTGACGGCTGCCTCGGTCCCCATCCCCAGAAATACCGCTACCAAGATGAAGACACGCCCCCTCTGGAGCACAGCCCGGCCCACCTCCCCAACCAGGTAAACGCCCCCGAGCTGGTGCACGTGGCGGAGAGGAACTTGTCCCACCTCGAGGCCGTCCATGGGGTCGTGGGCCACGCCCACCTCTCCCCCCTCAAGGTAGGAGACCCTGGCGGCCCCCTCCCCAGTGCGGCCCTCGGAACCTCGGAGCTGCAGCAATCCCCAAGNGGGCCGGTAGGGCAAGAGCTATGGGGGAAAAGATTGGGGATGATCTGGCATCTGGGTCTTGGGCTCCTGGGGCTGGGGTGGGGGTGTGTGCTTCTTGACTGGGGAGGGGCACGACGCTGGAAACATTTTGGTCTCACAGAAGAGAAATAGGCCAGGCAAGTGGGAGTGGGTGCAGAGCCTAAAGCTAGAATTTGTGTGCCTTTTGGTATGTTTGGTGTGTTGAGGTGGATGGAGGATCCCCCAAGAAGTGCCCCCAGTGCCAGAGCCTTCTTCATTCCTTCCCATCCCCAGCCCCCGCTTCAGTTTTCTGTGTCCAGAGCTCCGTTCCAAGTGCCTGGTGCCCTGATTTGCTCCTGTCCCTTTCCCCACTCCTCCCCCAACCTCTGCCTCTGGGCCTGGCTCTGCCTGTTCCTGAGTCTCCAGTTCTTTCCATCTGGCTGGTCTGAGACTTCAAGTCTTGGTCCTTTCTGCCTCTTCCTGTGCCCCAGCCTTTGCTCCCCTCCCTGTCTCTTATACACATCTAGATGTGTATAAGAGACAGGGCTCGTTCTTGATGCTGTCTCTCTCTTCCTCCCACGCATGCATCGCCTTCCCCCTCTCGCTGATCCCCAGCTCAGGCCTCTGTGGCCTGATCAATCCTCTCCTGGTTTGAGCGGTCGGTCCTTCCTCTGTCCTCCAGCTCCCCATTTCTTTCCGTTTCTCTCTTCCCTGATCGTCTCTGTCCTTTTTCCTCACCTACTCTCACCTCCAGCCATACCTTCTTCAGCCATCCCCTGTCCTCGTTATATACGGCCACCTGTTCCCCTTCCCCTCCTCCTTTGTGCTCACAGTTCGCTTTTATTATTTTTTTCCTCCAGGCCTGAGAGGCCTTATTTCCAAGATCTTCCATTTTCCAGCCCCCTTTCTCTCGATCTCCTCCTCTAGGGACACAAGCTGTAAGATTGAGGACACTGAGGGCCAGAAGGGGACGCTTTAGGAAGGGGGACCCCAGGGGGACCCCAGTTGCTGACATTTTCCTGAGAAGATGGGAGGAGGTTTGTGAGCCAGGGATGAGGCAGGAAAGTGCCTGCAGCAGCAGTCTCAGGCTCAAAGTGGCAAAGGGAGGAGTTGGAGAAAAGTGGGAAGGGCAGGGGTCCTAAGGCATGGGGGGTAAGACTGGCATTGGGGCCACACCATCAGCTGCTTGAGAGGAAGGGAAATGAAGCAGTGAGAATGGGAACAGTGCAGAATATCTGGACGCAGCTCTGTGCCTTCAGGGAGTCACAGAAGATTCCAGATGCCTTTTACAAGACGGGGCCATTATGTCTTGGGTAGGGAGGAACAGGTGCTTGAGGGCAGTAGTTGTACAGTGCAAAGGTGTGGTGGTACCAGAACTCAAGGAGTCAGTGGCTGGGAGAGTGCTAGGGGAGGTCGTAAGTGAAGGTGGGAAGTCTCAGGACAGGGCTTCAGCCAAGGGACAGGAGATGGCTCCAAGATCCAGAGGAGTTGTCGAGAGGGTTGAGAAGTGGAGGGCTCTGATTTGGGGATAGAACCTTAAGGGGTTGAAGATAAGGTAAAGGGGAATAATGAGTTGTTCTGTCTCTCCCAAGAGAGGTGACAGGCGAGGATAGGAGAGGTAAGGGATAGAGCTGAAGTCTGGTCTAGGGACAGGGAGGTGGGTGGAGAATGGTAACTGGGGTTGGAAGATTTTGGAAAACTGGAGGCTGGGGACAAGGATCTCGGGAGGGTGTGGGATGGGAATAAAGATACAGAATAGTTAGGGAGGAACTGGGTGTGGGGAGAGGTTGTAGTAGAAGGGTGGGTCTGAGGATGTGTGCCACGGAGGATGAAACTGTGGATGACTTCAGCAGCCAGTGACTGTTGGCTAGACAACAGCGTTTGCTTGGGGGCGGGGTGGTGATGGTGGTGGTGGAGATGACAGTTGATTCATGGGTATGAAATCTATTAAGGGGCCTGAAATGGCTGGGAGTTTCTGGACTTGAGAAATAGCGGCAAGGGAGAAGAGGGACCTTTATGGGAGAGGGAGAACTTAGGAAGGGGACTGGGAATCCTTGTACTTGGTCGGTTTCAAGTATTTGTCTAAGGAGGAAATAGATTGGGGACCCCCGGAAGGAGTCTCTTGGCAGCCTCACCTCATTGCCATAGAGACGTGGCTTCGGTTGCCCTGGCAATTGGGGAAGCCCCTAGGACAAGTCTAAAGCTGTCCCCGCCCTGCAGTTTAGCTAGAGACCGGGCTGCGTTGAGGCCACTGACGTCAGGGACCAGGGCACGCCTCGCTTTAACCCTTTCCTTCATGAAGTGGGGGCGGGGAGGAGAGGGGGCAGTAGAAGAACAGGCTATGTTCTGGATGCCTGTTACGGTTCCTCCTTCCTGACGTTCTTTGCACTGCGTAGGGTGAGGGGCTCAAAGGAGAAAGGCAGGCAGGTTATTCAGGATGCACTGCGCCCACGCCCACGAATAGAATCGTTCTGGCCTCTTGGCCGGGCTAACGGTGGGCGGGTCCAGAGCCGGAGAAGGCTCAGCGAGTCTTTTGCTCTAGGGAGTCTGTCGTACCCTAGGCCACGCCCCCCCATCCGTTGTCCTGACTACCAGGCCTCCTGGAGGTGGGTCTCCCCAGGTCTTGGCTGGTCTTAGATACTGTTGCTAGGCAACCTGGTCCCTGGAGGAAGGGGTGGATTGGATGGCGGGTGGGTGAGAGAGAGGGAGGGACCAGAAGCTGGGGAAACCCCGGATTCGCATGGCGCAAGATTTTGAGCAAATGTGTGCCAAGGTGAGGGACAAATTTGGGGGAGGGTTATCAAGATATCTGGGTGGTTGTGAGGGTATAGAGACAGGAAGGGGGCCCCAAAGAGGAGAGCAGGACCTAGTGGACCTGAACCCTGGGGTGTAATGCGTAGCACGTAATGCATGTAACACCCTGTAGTGTTACATCCGGTGAGAAGCATCCCCCCCCAGCATGCCCCCCCTCTCCCCACTCTTTACCATCTGCTGTTCCCCTCTCCGTCTGGCTGTCTCTCTCTTCCCTCTTCTCATACACCTCTTTAAACATCCAGGGGCCTGGGGTGGGCAGAGTTGTGCGTGCATGAGTGCGTGTGCGTGTGTGTGTGCACGAGTGCATGCATGTTTGTGTAATGTAGACAGGCTGGGTCCTTAAGTTGCTCTAAAGGTGGTGGAGTGGGCTTGGCTACGCAGCTAAAAGGGGATCCAGATTGGTAGGACCCACCTTTGGTTATGGACTTCCTCTGGGGTCAAGGCTTAGGTGGCTTTTTGTCTTCTGTCTCCTCTCCCAGGCCAATTCTCCCCCTGTGATTGTCAACACGGACACCCTAGAAGCGCCAGGATATGTGAGTTGTTTAGATTTTGGGGCTGGGACCATAGCAGAAGGGTAGGAGAGAGGAAGGGAAGGAGTCCCTGTGAGGGGAAGGAGGGGCATATTCTCTGACTGGAGTGTCTGTCTCACTGTTTTTGTGTTTCTGTCCCGTGCTGGAGTTGCAGGTGAACGGGACAGAGGGGGAGATGGAATACGAGGAGATCACATTGGAACGGGTGAGAGCCAGCCCTCCCCCCTGCACCCAAAGTCCCTGGGCTCTGGGTTGCAGTTTCTTTTCGTGCCTGTGTTTCTTAGGTGTCCAGATCCTTAACTATGTCCCTGTGTGTTCTAGATGCTCCTTTCTAGTCCTGTCCCTTCCCGCTTCCCTTAACAATTGGGCAGTAAGGAGAGCTGACCTTCTTGTCCTCCTCCTTACCAGGGTAACTCAGGTCTGGGCTTCAGCATCGCAGGTGGCACTGACAACCCACACATCGGTGACGACCCATCCATCTTCATCACCAAGATCATTCCTGGTGGGGCTGCAGCCCAGGATGGCCGCCTCAGGTGGGAAGAGAAGACAGGGTTTAGGAAGCTAGTACTTGGCTGGCGAAATGGCGCATGCCTTTAATCCCAGCACTCGGGAGGCAGAGGCAGGCAGATCTCTGAGTTCTAGGCCAGCCTGGTCTACAGAGCGAGTTCCAGGACAGCCAGGGCTACACAGAGAAGCCCTGTCTGGAAAACAAACAAACAAAAGCTAATGCTCTGGAAAGGGAAGGCTGGAAGGCTCAGACCCAGATTGCTGTTCTCAGGGTCAACGACAGTATCCTATTTGTAAATGAAGTGGATGTTCGGGAGGTGACCCATTCAGCTGCTGTGGAGGCCCTCAAAGAAGCAGGTTCCATCGTTCGCCTCTATGTCATGCGCCGGAAACCCCCAGCTGAGAAGGTCATGGAGATCAAGCTCATCAAAGGGCCTAAAGGTAGTAGTCACCCGTTTTAGCTCCAGTCCCCTCCCAACCATCCTACTTCTTCCTGCCTCCAGGGCTTGCTCCCCAGGCCCTTAGGCAGCCACTTCTCCCCTCCCCGCCATCCAGGACTTGGCTTCAGCATTGCAGGGGGCGTAGGGAATCAGCACATCCCTGGAGATAACAGCATCTACGTAACAAAGATCATTGAAGGAGGTGCCGCCCACAAGGATGGCAGGTTGCAGATTGGAGACAAGATCCTGGCGGTGAGGGCCTGAATCATGTTTCTAGTTGAGACTCAGTTCTCAGTGCAGGCCTGGGGTCCTCACTGCCTGACCATTTCTGGCCCTGTCTGAGCTTTACTTCCCTTGACCCCAGGTCAACAGTGTGGGGCTAGAGGACGTCATGCATGAAGATGCCGTGGCAGCCCTGAAGAACACATATGACGTTGTCTACCTAAAGGTGGCCAAGCCCAGCAATGCCTACCTGAGTGACAGCTATGCTCCCCCAGACATCACAACCTGTGAGAGCCCTCCAAACCTTAAAGCTCCTCATGACCCATCCTAGTAATTCCTAAGACATGCAATCCCATGACAGCCCCTGTGACCTATTTCTGTAAAATGGCCACAACCTCTTACCCTTGTGGTGGTTGGAGAGGAGATGGAAGTCAATCATGGTGAAGCACTGAAAACGACCCAAGGGACACAAGGCCCACTTGGTTTTGTGGTTCTAATGAAAGCCTTAAGTAACAGATAATTCTCACATTCTTTAAAAATAATTCCAGTACTCGGGAGGCAGAGGCAGGTGGGTCTCTGAGTTAAGAGGCCAGTCTGATCTATAGAACAAGTTCCAGGACAGCCAGAACTACACACAAAACCCCTGTCTGGACTTCCCCCATCCACACCCCCACACAATGTAGGAAAAGAACTGGGCATGATGGGACATACATGCTTTTCCAGTACTTGGGAGATAGAGGTAGGAGGGTCAGGAGTTCAAGGCTATTCTGGGCTACATAGCAAGTTTGAGGTCAGCCGGGGCTACTTGAGACTGTGAGAAAATGGGGGGCGGGTGAGGAAAAGGATAAAGTCTTCACATTTCATTTTATAAGAGTAGTTCATGTGGTCACAAAGATGCCATGGAAGAAGGAGTGTAGAGGGCAGCTGTATGCCCGAATAGAGAGGCATACGTTCAGAACACCCTCGTAGGTATCCACAGCAGCAGCACATCAAGAGAAGAATACCATTGTCACAGGAGAAGGTTTGTTTCAGAAAACCATAGTTGGCTTAATGTTAGGGAACCTCTTCTCAAGATTTGATATATTAAAAGTGAGAAGGAAGGGAATGGTGGCCCACACCTATAATCCCAGCGTTCTAGAGCCAGAGGCAGGAGGATTGGAAGTTCCAGGGCAGCCTGGGCTACATAGGAGAGGAGACCCTATCTGAGGAAAGAAGTTAGAAGATAAGTACAGATGTGAAAGTCCACGGATGACACTCAGCATCTGTCTTCAAACGAAAACCTTTAGTAAACTCTGGAGTAGAGATTCTGAGACACAGAGAGTAGTTCCTAGCAACCAGCAGCAGATGGTTCATGTTAGGAAACCCCAGCAGTGTGCCCGTTACTCCAGGAGTTAGGCAGGGATGCCTCTCACTGCCNTCACTCCTCATCGCTCCAGCATTTCGTCCATGTTGTTGCTGTGTTACGTACCAACCAGAAACTCTGTTCCTGGAATGTCCAGTAATTAAAAAGATTCCTTATTTTTTCTTGGAAAGGTGATAGGGGTGGAACCCAGGGTCTCATGCATGCTGAGCAAGTGCTCTACCACTGAATTATACCCCCAGGCCTTACAGCCCTGTATAATTTCTCCCCCCACCTTCCTTTTCTTAGTAGAGTGAATATTGATTAACTAGGGAAAAGTGAGAAAGAACCC
>LZPO01017363.1:239827-254152 GCA_001675575.1 Neotoma lepida | reverse complement strand
CACACATCCACACATCATCCACACATCCACAATCCACACACATCCATACATCATCCAAAAGCTCTCGTGCGCCCCGCGCGCGCACACACACACACATGCACACACACACACTCAACACTAGTCCAATACTACTCTCTTATCCATGAGCTTAGTGCATGGCTCTAATACAAACCAGATTTCAAAATGCCTTCTTCCAGCACAACCTGCAAATAGAAAGATACAAAAATCCCAAGTTTACAGCATTTTGCGGTTTTACAAGCCGATGCCAACATGTCACCACATCCAGAGACCAAGAGACTAGGTGCATCCTCACCCCTACATCCTGCTCCCTCACCTCTACAGCCCGCCTTGCTCCCTGCAGGTTGCTGTCTCTGTGAGTGTAACTACTATTCAGACTGGATCCGTGTCTGTTTGTTTGCCAGAATAAACTAGATCATAAGTGGCAAAATCAGAGAGTGTTAAATTAATGGCCCAATTTTCACCAAAATCCCTGGCAGCAAGCCTAGTCCGTGTAAACATGAGGCTTTTTAGGACACAGACAAACAAGGACACAGAGCAGTTGTGTTTATGTAAGCGATGCCTTCCTGGATACCTCATAGGATCTAGACAGCCACAGTCGGAGTCTAGTTCTCAGCCTAACATGGGGCCTGTGGATATTTTTCATATTGCTCTCTTGCCAAGCTAGCGACTGGGTTCTGACAGGCATCTCTGAAGCCCTCAGGACTTAAACGTGAGGGGCCATGTTTAAGCATCTCTAGAGACTTGGGGACCTAGTGTGTGGACCAGCTGGAAGCCCTGTTCTGGGTAAAGTGCTGGAGGCGGCATACAGGGCCGCTCACATGTTAGTCTGCGCTCTTCCGTGCAGTATGGCAGGAAGGCAAGAGCCTTCCAGGTCCTCAGCTTTCTTGTCTGCAGAGTGGGTTGTTCTCTGGGGATGAGAAAGGTTGAAGTCNTGCGGCAGAATCATGGATTTCTTGGCCCCAATCCCGGGGGAGAACTGCTCCTCATGGCACCTCCATGCTGCTTGAAGGACTAGAGGAGAGTGAGTGAGTCAGGCTAGGGCTGGGGAGCCTGGAGCTGAGCCCCTAAGAATCTACAGCTTGCAACTATAATGCCAAGGTCACAGGGCAGGATTGGGCAAGAGCAGGGGATCAGTTGGTACCTCTGATCCTGGTCAGGGATATTTGGAGATACGGACAATTCTGGGAAATTCAGAACTGAAAGGGGGAGGGCCCTGAGAGGAAACAGCAAAGGCACCCTGGCCTTTTCAGGCCTGTCTCCCCCANAAAAATGTAAAGAATATTGAAGTGGGGCATACTGCAAGTGTGTGTGTGTGTGTGTGTGTGTGTGTGTGTGAGGAGACTCCCCTTCTCTGAGAAATAGCATAGAGGTCACTCAGGCCTTCCTTCTACCCCAAACACCTCCCTAGTTCCAAATCTATTTCCACCTCTGTTTAAGGTCCAAAGTCCTGGCATTGGTGATGCCAGGTTCAGCGTGCTCAACACACAGACAGCCAGACACGCAGGGCCCGTGGATGGACCCTGTCCCTTCCCCTCCCACTGTCCAGGGTTGTCCATCTGATTCTTCAGACTTCAGCCCTCTCCTTAGCCTGGGCTCTGTGTGGTGTTGAGGGACCTTCAGTAAGTAAAGTAGGGTGAGAAAATGAGGGTTGGCAGACAAGTGAGAGAGTGGGGGGAGGGGTCCTGCACATGTGAGTTCACACACCTGTGGGCACACACAAGTGTGTGTGTGTGTGTGTGTGTGTGTATAAATCGGAGAGCATAGATTTTTCTTAAGATGTAGCCTTGGTTGGCCTGGAACTAACTATGTAGACCAGGCTGGCCTTGAACTCAGAGATCCACCTGCGTATGCTTGCGGAGTGCTGAGATTAAGAGCATGCACCGTCATGCCCAGCTAGGGGATAGATTTTTGGATGTCAGGCTTGGGAGTAGAGAGAGGGAAGAAAGAAGGTGCTGTTCTCCTGGAGGTNACCCAGTCAGATGTAGAAAGGATTGGACTTCTTCCAGCTCCGGGTCTGTNCGCCCCAACCTTGGCTCTAACTTGGCTCTCCTAGGCCCAGCTTCAGTGCTATCATGACGAAGGATTATCAAGACTTCCAGCACCTGGACAATGAAGAGAATGGCCGTCATCAACTCCGGAGAGGTGAGGGGTGCTCCTCACTGGAAGGATCCATGGCTCTGTCCCTCAGACTCAGCTCCTGTTTCCCCTGGTGACTCCTAGCTCTGTCCCATGCACTCAGAAAACAGTGGCTAAGTCCTTCTTGCTGGGGAGGTGGGTACAGGGCCCAGTGTTGGAGTCCTTCTTAGTGGCAGCTGCCAAGTTTCCTCAACGGGTCACTCACTTCTCAAGACCCCAGGCAGTGGGTGGATCCAAGGCTTTGGGCTTACTGAAGGCTGGGGAATGAGATTGTTGTGAGTCTCTTCTGAAGTTAGGTCCCTTGTCCTCTTCAGTTTTGACAGTGTGTATGTGGCGGTGGTGGTGGGGTGACCAGGATCAGCTTGACCCAAGGGGCTAGGTTGAGGACCCTCTCTGCTCTGATGGAAGATGAAGCATCCTGCATCTAAAACAAACTCATCTCCCCACTTCTTTGTCCTCTGAACAGGGACTGTTGTGTAAGCAGAACAAGGTTAGAGCTCTTGAGGTATCCCAGGTGGGCAGTGTGCTTTTATGCAGGAAGGAGAAGGGGAGAAGGTGCCACACTCCAACTGACAGGACTAAGTGTCATTTTCTCGGTTGGCGGGAGAGACTCGCCTTCTCTCCCTGCAGCCAAAGATGCACAGGATTCACGCAGAGAGGAAGAAACCTAACCTTTCCCCGCACTTTGGTGGAGCAGTGACTCCCCAGGCGCAGACTACGTAGTTCCTCGTCTGTAATGACACTATCATGCCACGAGGTGGCAGTAGAGGTTCAGGACCTCAGCAATGCTAGGGCAGGTCAAACCTTTGCACTTCTGAGGTAACCCCTTTTCTTCCCCATCTTAGGTTGCTTCTGGTCCTACAGGGTTGTCCGCGGCCCATATTTCTTAATATATATGGTTTCTTTTAGTTTATTGGAGCGCTTAGTCTGCGCTCTTCCTAGGACCCTGGATCTACACGGGGTTGGCCTGGGTCGTTGAACTGATTTCTCTTGCAGGGACGCCTCCCACTCCATCGCTCTTACATCGCCTCTGCTCCGGATCTCGCCTCCTCCTGCTCTCCGTAGGCCTCAGCCTCCTGTTGCTGGTGGTTGCCTGTGTGATCGCATCCCAAAGTGGGTGGCCAGACCTGGGCAGAGAAAGGGGGCAACTTTGGGTGGTGTGTGTGAGGGAGC
Organism: Neotoma lepida; assembly: GCA_001675575.1. Taxonomy (NCBI): domain Eukaryota; kingdom Metazoa; phylum Chordata; class Mammalia; order Rodentia; family Cricetidae; genus Neotoma; species Neotoma lepida. The sequence goes on along the minus strand of LZPO01017363.1, from coordinate 250,822 downwards.
GATGGATGCAGTGGTGGGTGGATACAGACAACTTATTTTTTCATACCCACGTCCTCTCTTGCCTAGACTCCCAACTGCGGGGCGATCTACTGGCTCTAAGGCAGAATTTCAGCAACTTCACTGCGAGCACTGAGGACCAGGTCAAGGTCCTGAGCACCCAGGGTGAGGGGGCCCGGGTCTGAGGCCTGGGGCGGAGCTGAGGGGTGGTACTGTTGTCAGGACACTGAACGAGTTTCTCTTCTAGGAGGTAGTGTGGGAAGAAAGATGAAGCTACTGGAGTCACAGCTGGAGAAACAGCAGCAGGATCTGAGTGAAGGTGTGTGGCAGTGAGGGGGGAGAGATTCGGAGGGGAAGAAGTGATGGGAGAGAGAGAGGGAGGGGGAGAACTGAGGGTGAGGGGAGGGGTCGGGCATGGGGGAGGGGTCGGTTTCTCAGCCCAGATCAAAGCTTTGGCCAGAGGGTCTGTGATGATTGGTGGTTCCCTAATATTCACACTCAACTAATTTCTTTGCTCCCCCTTTCCCTCTGCTCGCCTTCTGTCCTCTGCCACCCCAGATCACTCCAGCTTGCTGCAGCACGTGAAGCAGTTAGTGTCTGACCTGCGAAGTCTGAGCTGTCAGATGGCTGCACTTCACGGCAATGGTGAGGGGCGGGGCACGGCGAGGGGCGGGGCACTGGTGAGGGGCGGGGCGACCAGCCCCACTTTCTTGACCACTCCCACCCTCGGTAGCATCTCAGCCCTTCCCCCCCCGCCCCCTCAGGCTCTGAAAGGACCTGTTGCCCCATCAACTGGGTAGAGTATGAAGGCAGCTGCTACTGGTTCTCCAGCTCTGGGAGGTCCTGGATTGAGGCTGACAAGTACTGCCAGCTCGAGAATGCCCACCTGGTAGTGGTGACCTCCTGGGGCGAGCAGGTGAGGCCACGGTGCGTTCTTCTGGGACGCTGGGTGGTGGAAGAAAGGGGTCAGCAGCTCTGTTTCTTTCCTCAGAATTTTGTCCAGCGCCACATGGGACCTATAAACGCTTGGATTGGCCTAACTGACCAGAATGGGCCCTGGAGATGGGTGGATGGGACCGACTACGAGACAAGCTTCAAGTGAGTGTATGCCTTGTGGGTGGGGGGGTTCCCAAGACTGGAGATCTTCCAGGAACTCGACTGAGAGTCTGATTTCCTGGGGCTCACAGCAGTCTTTTGTCTGTAGGAACTGGAGACCAGAGCAGCCAGATGACTGGTATGGGCACGGGCTTGGAGGAGGCGAGGACTGTGCTCACATCACCTCTGATGGCCGCTGGAATGACGACGTGTGCAGGAGGCCCTACCGCTGGGTCTGTGAGACAGAGTTGGACAAGACCAGTTAGGAGCCTCCCTCCCCTTAATTTATTTCTTTAGTGCCTGGAGCTGCTGAGGTTTGGAATTGGGAGATCTAGCTAACCTAGGGGTCTCCACATCGTCGGGAATTTTCATCTAGGATTTTAAGGGAAGGGTAAAGAACGGTGTTTGAGGAATGTGGTGTGACGCCTGATAGGTGGGGTTGTTGGAACCTATGATGCTTGGTGCACTATACAGCTTACTATTGTCAACTTTTTTTTAGAGTAAAAAGAAGAGAAATATACTTAATCGTCCATGAGCTGTCTGGTCATTGGGGATTAGGAACCAGGAGTGGGTTGGCTAGCTTTGGGAAGGCCTCGAGCCAGCAGCAGTNTTGGGAGAACAGGATGGCTATAGACTGCACTGCCTGCTTAGNAGCATGGCTTGGCTGTGTACAGGTATGCCAGCTTGAGGAACTTATTCTGTCCTTAAGTCTCAGTTGGGACATAGAATGATTCTGGCAGGACCTGTAGAGAAGAGTGTGCCAGAGACCTGGACTGAAATACACTGGCCGGTTGTGTTCATCACAACAAATATCGTAGACTGAACAAGTGTGGTGAATACACAGCTCAGGGTCACAAACACATGAGGATAGAGCATTAATATCAGTATAACCAACAACCAAGGAAGGCAGTGAGGACAAATCAGTTACAGACACCTTATAGACGCGGAATTATTAACAAAACTGGGCAAAATGTTTGTCTATAAATAATGCCNAAATACAAGAAATGATATATATACACACACATACACATATATGTATATACACATATACATATGTATATATACATGTTATACACATAAATGTATGTATATATACAAGTCTATATAAATGATGTAATATGTAAGTATTCTTTTTACAAATGCAATGTAGAAAAATAATATTTTTCCTCTACAGAAAAGATTGGCAAATCTGACAACTAAAATTAGAAACAAGCAACAGACTTGGATGAAATANTTGCAACACTTATAACGAGTAATTAATATCCAGACTATAAAGAACTACAAAATCGCAAGAGAAAAACTCACAGAGAAGTGTGAAAAGAGATTGTAGTAAACATTTGTCACTTCTGTTTGAGGGAATTCTTTCCCATGTTCACAAGCAGCCAGCAGGCTACCCCCTTCCCCTTGTCTCCCTGATGTAGCTGCGTGCGGGCTGTGCTAGAGACGTTGCCCAGTCAGACCTCTTGATAAGGAAATTGTCTTGAGTATATGACGCAAATTTGAAGTAATAGTTGCTGGATGTGAATCATGTTTATGATATTTAAAAGGATTAGAGAGATGGCTAATCAGTTAAGAAAGTATATTGCTCTTCCGGAGATCCTAAATTGGATTCCTGGCAATGACAACAGCCTGTAACTCTAGCTCCAGGGGATCTGACACCTCTGGTCTCTAAAGGCACCCACACACACATGACATACACTCACACAGACATACACACTTTCACATGTTAAAAATAAAATAAATCCTTTTTTTTGTTTTGTTTTTGTTTTTTTGATGCAGGGTTTCTCTGTGTAGCTCTGGCTGTCCTGGAACTCTCTCTGTAGCCCAGGCTGGCCTCAAGCTCACAGAGATCCACCTGCCTCTGCCTCCCAAGTGTTTGGATTAATGGTGTGCTCTACTACTGCCTGGCACAATAAATCTTAGAAAATGATTTTTAAGAAGTATGTGAAAAATGTAAATTGAAAAATAACCNTACAGTATAAGTCCATTTACATAACCATAAAAACAGAAAAGAAAAGAGAAAGCCCTGAACAGCAGCAAGTGGGAAGTTCCATGGTGGAAGTGTGCAGACGCTTCATGATTTATCATGGGATGACCTCATCTAGTAAATTCATTGCGAACTGTAAGTGCATTTTGCTTGTGTGCACACATGTTGTTATGCGTGCAGACCACAGGTTGACGTTGAGTGTCCTTCTCAAACACTCGCTACCTTATTATTTTTGAGGTACGGTTCCTCACTGAACTTGGAGCTCACAAATCTAGCTAGACTGGCTGGCCAGCAAGTCCCAGGGATCCCCCAGTCTCTGCCTTCCTACTGCTGGGATTATTGTCAAATAATGCTTTGCCTGGGCTGTTATTATTTTTTTCATAGGTGCTGGGATAAAATTCAGGTCCTAATGCTTCTGTGGTATGCACTTTACTGACTCAGCCGTCTCCTCAGCTGGCACATGCATTTATAATACACCCAATCTACTGACCATCAGAAATTACTATACACAAGTGATACATAGAACATGGGTTTTCGCTCCTTCTTATAGTGTGCCTGACGGTGCGCTGTGACTCTGTCCCTGTCTGGCATTACAAAAGAGGACTGTAAGCCAAATAAACCCTTTGTTCCTCACGTTGCTTTTGGTCAGTGTTTTATCACAGCAGCAGAGAAGCCAACTAGGAACAGGGATCATATAGCAGATTGCTTGCCCAGTAAAAGATCTCAGTTCAAAATCCGAAGCATGACTCTGCCACATGCATGCTGTGTTTCCACCGTTTGTAAGGTAGAAAAATTGTGTCAACCCCCCTTAAGTTAGGTGCATTTCTGTAGCTGATACTAACGACTTTGGTACTCACACTGCTCCACAAAGCATCCTCACCAGAAAAGCATGCTCTACTGAATGTGCTAACTCTTCCCAGACACTGTCTTAATTCTCTTCATTACCTGAAATCAACTGTGGTTTGGGATGTAAAATTGACACTGGCTTAGATTTGGGGTGAGGCAAACTGAGGAGGACTGGGTGTGTGCGCTGCAAGCCCTTCAGTGTGTTTAAAATGGTAAGATACCAGAGGACGAAGTATGCAGCGATAGCTGGTTGGGTTACATAGCAGGGCACGTGTGAGTGTGTGTACATGTTGCCAGTATGTGGCCCAGGAGAGTCAAGGGGAGGAAATCATATTCATCTGGGTTTTGATTCCCCCATCTCTGGTTCTCTGGGGTACAAAATAGCCACTTTTGTCTGTCNTCTCTGTGGTCCCTTCGTCTAGCACTCTTCCTTACCTGAAGAATCACAGAGCTCCCTTCTCTAAGTCAGGCTGAGCCATGACTGCATGGCCACTGGATGCAGGCAGGTGTGATGGTGCATTGGCAGGAGGGAAACATTAAGAGTCAGAATCTGGAGAAGTCTGTCTCAGCTTGAGTGTCTCCTAAGAGGAGAGCCTGTGGGAAGGAGTTGAGGGAGGTTGTTTCTTAGGAGCTGAAGAAGCCTGTGAGCTGGGAAGGAGGAGAGTGAAATGGAAGGTATTATACAGTTGCAGCTTGTGTTGGGCAACTGAGGCAATCCTTGAGCACCTCCTGAACACACAGCATGGCTGACCTAGGAGGGGAATGATTGGAGGATTTATCCACCAGTCCCTGCTCTTCACAGCCGTTAACTTGACAGCTTTGCACCATAGTTGTGCTGGCTGAGCTGGCTCCAAATGGCCCTAGAGAAAGTTCTGGAGCAGAATTGTGTAGCTCAAACTTTCAGTGGGAAATCGTCAGTACAACAAACTTCTTAATTTACCTGGGACTGTCCATCTCTGACTGTGGTAGAAATCAGTGAGTCAAGTGGGTGTGTGTGTGTGTGGGGCGCACCAGAGACACCTGCTGTGGTCCACGTACTAAAACTCCAGGAAGAAGAAGAGAGATACTCAACAGCAACTCAAACATAAGACAAGGAAGGGTGACCTTAAGAAATGTGCAAAACATCCCGAAATCTGCCAAAGCTTTTCAGAGATCATAAATGTACTTGAATATAGCAGCCGATTCTTGGGGAGGAGTCCTTAAGATTGCACAGAGGTCACGCTTCCCTGCTTAATTGATGAAGTCAAGATCATTCAGATCAAAATCCATGAGACATGCTTTTGCCTTTTAAAAAAAATTGACAAAATGAGTCTAAATTTATCCGGAAGAATGAACACATTTGAACTGAATGGCAGGAAAGTTTAAAAAAGAACAGTTACGGAAACTTACCTTTCCAGAACTTAAATCTATTGTCAAGTGGTGTAATTAAAACGCACTTGGCATGGGTCTAGGAATGGGAAGATGAGTCCAGAATGCAGAACACACTTCAGAGCTGGAGCCAGGGAGCTTGTTGGGGGGTGTGCTGTGGTGAAAAGAATTCAGGGGCAACCAGCCTGAGCAAAGATGGGAGAAGGATGGTGGATCATCCGTAGGCCCTCCAGGCAAGGGTGCAGGCTGGCCTTCTGTCAAAATAGGGCCTGGTGCTCTGCTGGTTTCCTGTGGGGTCTCCTTCTATTCACTCTGACTCTTGCAGGTCGTCTGCCTCCTCCTTTTCCAAAATCTATCTATCTATCTATCTATCTATCTATCTATCTATCTATCTATTTATTCATTCATTTATTTATTTTTTATTTTTTGGTTTTTCGAGACAGGGTTTCTCTGTGTAGCTTTGGTGCCTTTCCTGGAACTCACTCGGTAGCCCAGGCTGGCCTTGACCTCACAGAGATCGACCTGCCTCTGCCTCCCGAGTGCTGGGATTAAAGGCGTGCACCACCACCGCCCGGCACCTTTTCCAAAATCTTGTGGTGGCTTAGCTTCTTTACTCTTCATGTTACATCCTTACACCACTCCCAAGCTTTATACTTTAGTTATCATCTTCTCTCTCTCTCTCTCTCTCTCTCTCTCTCTCTCTCTCTCTCTCTCCATCCTCACAAGTGATTAAGAAGGGTCTGGTTGAGTCACCGGATGGTGTAGTTATAAACTGGAACAGGGGGTCTTGTCTTGGTTGTCACAGCAACTGTGGGAAGAAGGGCTGAACTGCGTAGGTGCTGAAATGTGTAGGGGTTGGAGATGAGGGAGAACAAACAGGATAACTATTGATTACACCTGGGGCCATAGACAAATCCAGTGGAGAACCAAGAGCTTCACATTGGAGACCGAGAGACAGAGGAAACTGCTGTGAGACATTGGATCCAATACACGGATATCATCACTTTTTCTTTAAAGATTTGTGTAGGTGGAAGTTTCTGTCCCATCAGCAACTCCCAAATCCCCCGCAGCTGCAGTCGACTCNGAGGCTTAATATTACTTATAAATGCTTGGCTGGTAGCTCAGGCTTGTTACTAACTAACTCTTACTCTTAAATTAACCCATAATTCTCATCTATGTTTTGCCATGTGGCTTGGTACCTTTTCTCAGTACGACATTCTCATATTGCTTCCTCTATGTCTGGCTGGCAACTCCTGACTCCACCCTTCCTTTTCCCAGTATTCTTAGTTTGGTCACCTTGCCTATACTTCCTGCCTGGCTACTGGCCAATCAGCATTTTATTAAACCAATTTACATGACAAATCTTTATGGTGTACAAGAGGATTATTCCACAGCACTCCCCCCTTTTTGTCTAATTAAAAAGGAAGGTTTTTAACTTTAACATAGTAAGATTATATACAAGAAAACACTTTCTATCTTAACTTGCATTACCAACCCAAAACTATCTTTTTATGTCTTTCAACCTTATATACTTTACACTTCTTTTGTCAGTGTCTTTTCTGAATTCATTAAAAAAGAAAAATATAACTATAATTATCTAACCTTCTATTCCATCAGAGACCTTGAGGATATATTACCTGAGTAAACAGGAAGTGTAGAGAAAACAACTTTCAAAAGTAAGAAATGACAGAAACAGCTGGCTGCCTGGACAGTCATCTAAGATTCCTCTGCAACGCTAGGGCATCCATCTTTGGCTGGCAGGCCTAGAACATCTGACAGACTTATCTGTGAAGTAGAATATTTGAAGGACTGTCCACCTTGTCTTGGCAAAGTTCTGCAGTCACTTTGTTTTTCTGTCTTGCTTGTCCAGTTTGGACAGCATACTGCCAGCAGTTGAGACAAGGGCATTTTCTTGCCCAGTTACTAACTTTTGCCACAAAGAAAGTAAACTCCATATGAGTTTCTTCAATGCNCATTATCTTCTCTGAAGAAGATTGGTGCTGCCAGGAGCAGATGTGTCTCATTGTCATAAAAAAAAGAATCTATGTTATTAAAACATCTTAAATGCCATATTCTGTAGATCTCTGATGTGTTTAAAGATGACCTGTCTTTCTAAAATATATCTCTGTTTGACCTTGAAAANATATCTAATATGACTACAAGTTTGATTGTAGTAGGTGACCAGTTACTAACCGGAATTTCTTTATTATCCTGAATAGTGTATAATAATAACTTTCAAGGACTAGAAATCTACATTACATTGTTAAATGAGCTGTATAGGTAATACCTTGAACAAGAGTAGAAGCGTATATACAGCATGTTCTAACCAAAGTAACCTTAAATTTGTATCAGTATATAAAAAAATCCATATCAATGTAAAATATTTAAAACTAGTAGTTGATTTTTTGGTTTAAAAGTAGATTCAATAATCTACCTTTTTATCCTATCATTTCTATATCCTCCTTTTCTTTTTGGAATGAGATCCCTGGATCTAATCTTCTTTGCTCAGCTTTGTGCCTGACTATTATCTGTAACAACTTGTAACCAACCACCCTAAATGATGACAAACATTCATAATTTAGTTCTAGGAATGTGAGTGTAGTTCTCTAGATTATTTCCTGTTGATTAGGAGCATTGGTAATCTTTGGGGGACCCTGAGAAAATTTAGGGTTATGGTCAAGTCCTTATTGGAGTATTCTGTAAGGCTGGGTCATCTCAGCCAGCAGCCTGGAAGCCTTTCTGGATGCAGAAGTCAGAGGAAATTACAACAGAGGTGCTCTGAAACGTTGGATCATCTGGGCATCTGTTCCCAATGGAGATTTTTCAGGGGGTCTTCCTTGATCAAACCTGATTTTTCTTAACCCAGAATGGATCTACAGCCTCTCATTTCCTGTGGAAATAAAAGCAGAACCTCTTTCCCAAAGTAACATATCTTTTGACTTAAATTTTGAGCCAAGATATTTTTAAAATATATAGGTTGGTTTTAATCTAGCAGCTTTCATAATCAAATGTCTCTCAGCAGTTATCGTTTGTTCATTAGCAATCAAAAAATGTAAAGACAACACAATAACATACAGTATCCAGACTTTCTGTGTATTTTCCATCTTTTTTCTCAAGCCTATGTATGTTTTAAACACACTGTGAACTCCTTGGAGGGTTTTTTTTTTTTATCTGAATCTGTCTTTAGATTTATTTCTTTATTATGCATTTTTATATGGGTATTTTGCCTGCATGTATGTCTGTGCACTACATGTAAGCAGTGCCTGCAGAGACCAGAAGAGAACATCAGATTCACTTGAACTGGAGTTACAGACAGTTGTGGGTTGCCATGGGGGTGCTGGGAATCAAATCTTAGTCCTCTGTAAGCACAGCCACTTAACTGCTGAGCCATCTCTCCACGTCCCCTCATTGCTTTTATTTTTTACCTTGATAATAGTAATAATTTATCCCCTCCCACCCCCACCCCATCACAAGATTTCATTATGTAGCCAGGCAGGCCTTGAATTTACAATCCTCCTGCCTCAACCTCCCCAGAGCTGAGATTACAGGCATTCACCATACTTGGCCAGTAACTTATTTGTAATAAATTATCTTTCCCAATTCCAAGCCCTGGGATGATACTTCTCAGGCATTCTAGTTTGAAGGTTATAATTCTTACTAACTAGATTAAAAAAAAACATGGATACAGAGGCACTCTGGCCCTTTTCTGGAGGACCTGAGGACTCTTTCTAGCCTCACCCAAATTCGTTGGTTTTACAATAAAGAAACCCTTCAGAACAGCCACTGACTGTGTATCATGCATGGTGGACATCCCGTGGACACTGATGTAGTGCCCCTGAGTGATTAGCTCAATCCGACAGTTCAGTGGTGTGTCCCTGTCAGTTAGTTCCCTAAAGATTTTCCTGCTGAGTATAATACCTTCTGTACACCCATATCCTGAGCACACGTCATTCTGTCTTCAGAATTCTCAATTATAGTGCTTATGCTGCCTTTCTTGACAGGAACATAATAACAGGTATAAATAGCTCTCTTTCTGTAATATAGCACCAACCGAAAAGAGAGCCGACTCCCAGATACCAAAATATTTCATACCTGAAGGCAAACGCACTTTGTCTTTCCTCACAGCATGGAATAGCAAGGCATTGTGGGTTTGTGATTTCTTTTTCAAATTGGAGGTTGGGACCAACTTTGAGGGTCCAACTATCTTCCATAATGAGCCCTCTACAATGTTCTCAGAAGTTCTTGGGAACTTCTGGGTTAGTCAGATGAGGAGTCACGGGGAGGCAGAACCAGGTCTCCTGGTTCCTCATGTGGCTGAGAGCNTACCAGGGCCTTGTTAGTTAACATGTACCGACAGATGTCCTTTGTCACTGCGTGAAGGAAGGCTGGGAGAAGAGAGTGGCAATGCCTGGGATGGAGGATCGATGCTGTTGTTTGGGGACAACCTAACGGGACCCTAACTCCAGCCCCAACTCCATCACAGCCCGGCCCAACCCAAGTGCTGAAGAAAGATGGAGACAAAGAAAAAGCCGGGCGGTGGTGGCGCACACCTCTAATCCCAGCATTGAGGAAGCAGAGGCAGGCGGATCTCTGTGAGTTTGAGGCCAGCCTCGTCTACAGAGTGAGTTCCAGGACAGACAGGGCTACACCAAGAACTCCTGTCTCAGAAAAAAAAAATCACCAGCCGTTGAAACATTCTCCCATTCTCCTCAGAAGTAACACTACCCCCTCAGTTTGCTTTTGATCTCTTCAGGTAACAGTTGCTTCGAGTGCTTTATAATTTTCTTCATACCTTTTTTTGCCCATTCCAGTCAACTTTGCTGTGATCTGTATAACTTGTCAACAGAAGAAGGAAAAGCTACAACCAAACAATCAAATAACCACCGAATAACCACCACCACCCACCAAGAGATGCCAAAGAAACAAACCTATGCGTGGATACTGTAGCTAACTTTCTCGCCTCTTGAAATACAAAACAGGTGCCCTCTGGAGACACCTCCAATCCACAACAACTGACCATGTTAGACATTTTGGCAGAAGGCCCAGGCCCCTGTCTGAACATGGCAAGGTCCAGGAATCACAATTTCCCTTGTGGTTTCTTTGACCAGACACAGGCATTTTAGTGAGCTTGCCTCTGGGTTGGACCAGTTAGGTTTCCTGGCATAAGCATTTTAACCATTGGATTTATAGCTTCCAAAGTTACTAGAATGGAAGTCAAACACAGGTGAGTTTATTGAATTTAAAAGGGGGTGGAATCCTTTGATTTCTGGGCCTGTAAATTCTGGCTCTGTAGGCAACAGAATGTGTAGAGCATCTATAGGCTAACAGCAGCCTCTCACGGGGGCTGTCTTCCACCAAGCACAGTTAACTGGGTGTTCCAATAGTGACTGCCAAGCTGCTTCTGGGTGAAAGGCTACACAAGATCAGTAAATTCCATGTGTTTGAGCCCAAATGTTCTGCTGTGGAATTAGTTGTCTGCACGTTCCTTAAAGTATGACGGTAAGGCTGGAGAGATGGCTTGTGGATATTGATAAGTCCAGGGCAGTAAAACAAAACAGAAGCCAAGAGTTGGGACACAGCTGAGGAGTGGACCACTTGACTAGAGTTCAGTTTCCAGCAACCATGCCAAGTGGCTCACAACTGCCTATAACTCCAGGTCCAGAGGGGATCTGACACATCTGGCCTCTACATGCACCTGCACA